>JABUQX010140466.1:0-10608 GCA_015478945.1 Trachelipus rathkii
CGTGTTGATAGGAGAGATTTCAACGCTAGAGTAGGAAGGAGAAGATGGAGAGAGTATTGGGACCATTTTAAGAGGATACAAGAAACATGGAGGAAGGGCGTTGATTGATTTTTTGTGTGAGAAACGATCTAAAAATAATGAACACGTTTTCAATATAGAGAGTCGCATATCTTTACGAGGTGATCAGGTAAAGGAACAATTCGATCAAAAATCGGTGATAGACTACATGATAGTCTCCGATAAAGGATGATAAAGAATGTAAAGGTGATCCCGGGGTGTCCTTGGATGCGGATCATAGACTGTTGGTGTGGATATGAAGATAAGAAGGAGGGAAGAGTAAATGAACAGAGAGGGCAGTGATCAGAGTGGAGAAGTTGGCAGAACAGGAAACGAGAAATTATGAACAGGAAATGCAGGAAACTCTAAGAAATGGAGAAGAAAATGAAGGATGTCATAAGGAAGTGGCAAGAAAACTCTTGGTAAGAGATGGGTAGGAGGTACTAGGAAGAGACACACACCATGGTGGAAAGAAGAAGTGAAAAAAGCAATTAAGAAAAAAACAGAGAAAAAAAAAGAAAGTGGCTAAAAAGAAGAACAGCGGCAGCAATGAGGAGTATGTACAGGCAAGGAATGAGGCAGAGGGAATAAAGAGGAGCGGCAGCAAGGGAAGAATGGCAGGAGAAATAACGAGAGATGTGGGCGAGGAAGAAAAAGCTATTTAAGATGGCGAAGGCGTATAAAAAAAAAGATGTAACTAGAATTATAAAAGATAGAAACAGAAGATTCTTGAGACCGGAAGAAAGAAATTATAGATGGACCGAATACTATGAAGATAAGCAATTAAGAAAAAAACAGAGAAAATGAGGAAGTGGTTGAAAAGAACAGAAGCTGCAGATCAGATGAGGGAGGAGGAAGAGGAGGATGAATTCGGAGAGATAACGGTGGAGGAATATGAAGAGGCAATAAAAAGGATGAAGAAGGGTAAAGCTCCAGGAGAGGATGGAGTGGCTGTGGAGTTGGTGTTGGAGGGAGGAGAGGAGCTGAAAGGGAGAATCATCAGTTTGATGAACAAGTGTTGGAGAGAGGGAAAGGTGCCGGAAAGGTGGGGCAAAGCAATAATAATACCGATATATAAAGGTAAAGGAGATGCTGGAAGCTGTAATAATTATAGGGGTATCTCACTGATGGACCATCTGACGAAAATATACGAAAGAATATTGGAGAGGAGGTTGAGAGAGAAGGTAGAGCCGAGACTCGGAGAAGAACAGTACGGGTATAGAAGGGGAAGAGGAACGACGGACCTCTTATTCACACTGAGAATGGTCTCGGAGAAGATGCTGGAATATGGCAAGAGATTCTTTGTAGCCTTCATCGATCTGCAAAAGGCATTCGATTCGGTGCCAAGGAAAAAGCTCTGGAGAGCTATGGAGAGGAATTATGGAGTGAAGGGTAGATTAAAGAAGGCGATAGAAAGTATGTATGACAAATGCAGCTGTAATGTTAGAACTGAGTGCGAGAACGATAGATGGTTTGAGGTGAAAACAGGAGTGAAGCAGGGAAGTGTTTTATCACCACTGCTGTTTATATTATATTTAGACGTGGTGATAAGGAAAGTGAAAGAGAGACTGGGAGAATTTGAAGGGGACATAATGGCATATGCGGACGATCTGGCATGTTGGAGCGAGAGAGAGGAGGTGATTCGAGAGGTGGTGGAGTTGTTTGCGGAGGAGTTGGAGGAAGCAGGGATGAAGATGAACATACAGAAGACAGAGATATTAACAGTAACCGGAGGAAATGAGGAGGGGATGAGAATGATGGTGAGAGAGGAGGAGGTGAAGGCGGTAAATACCTGCAATTATCTCGGAGGATGTTTTAACAGAAGGGAGGAAGTGTGGAAGACATTATGCGAAGAATGGAAAAGTATGGATTAGTTATGAAAGCGGGTATACCCAATGATGACAGAAACATCGAATAGAGGTTAAAAAAGTGATTTTAACAGCATACTGACTCCGACACTGCTGTACTGAAACATGGACAACAACGAGAAGAGGAGAGAGTAGAATACAAACGGCGGAGATGAGGATATTAAGAACTATGATTGGAAAAAGAGTAGGAGAACAGAATAAGGAATGAAGTTATTAGAGAAGATATAGGGGTGAAGAAGATGACACTGAAGATGGATGTGGGGAGATTGAGATGGTGGGGACATCTGGAGAGGATGGAGCAGGAGAGAATGCCGAAAAGAAGATGGGAATGGACACCAGAGGGCAGAAGACCAAGGGGAAGACCGAAGAAGAGATGGGCGGAATCGGTGGAGGACTCTCTGGAAAGATGTCAGCTACCAAATATGAGAGCGCTGAAGAGAAGAGGAACAGTGCAGGAGAGGGACGTCTGGAGAAAGATGCTTGCGCGGCTGACAGGATGAAGAATCCTTCCTGGGAGGAAAGAAAGAAAGAAAGATATAATTAAATACTTGAGTTGGTCAAATTAAATAATTTCTTTTTTGTTTGAACCGTTTTCTATGTTAAATCTATGACTAACTTTAATTTTAATAATATTTCAAGCTAATTTTATTTTTCCTTTATAATTCTAAAGTATTTTAATATTTCTATTTATTTCTTTTACTAAATATTTTTGTTTCTAAATATTATTTATTATGAATAGTTTTTAAACATTTTATTTATAAACATAGTATTTATAAATAATTTTATACTCTAAATTCACTAATATGATATCCGCCAATTGCTTTGGGCACGGGTTAGTCCTATTTTTAATGTGTTAAAAGCGTTATTTAAATAGCGGCTATTCTTCCCTTTTTCTTTTCAATTTTGCATAATCTTATATATTTATTATGTAATAATTTCATTTATTTGACCAACTTTCGAAAAAAAATAAGAGAATATTATCGTAACATAATGAAATTTGCAAAAATAGATAGTTTCTAAAATGTCAACTCGTGCTGAGCACGAGTAGCACGAGTGCAGGAGTCGCCTCTGATATATATATATATATATATATATATATATATATATATATATATATATATATATATATATATATATATATATATAAATATACTATATATATATATATATATATATATATATATATATATATATATATATATATATATATATATATATATATATATATATATATATATATATATATATATATATATATATATATAAGCATTCATTATGTTCGCTGATAGTCACTGTTCCAGATTTTATAGATATTGCTGTATTTATAAAGGAATTTTGACCTTTGATTGTTAGGACACCCGCATAATTATTGATTTTTATTGAGGGGTATGTAAGTTGTGGAAGATCGTACTTTAAAAAAATATTAAAGAGTGTTGGTGGTTATATTGGCTACTTGGGAACTGCATTATATAACCTTCAAGTTCGGGATGTGTGACGTCATTGCATAACTCTCGCGGTACTATTATTTTCTTGCCATTGATGTTATTTCTGTGGCTTAAATTTTTAGTTATTAAGAGGTGTCGTGAAACTGTATCCAATGTCTTGTTTATGTATATTGCTTCTAGGAGAATGCGGGAGGGTGATAGATTTTGGTTAAAGCCCGTGAGAATTTTTTTTTGTGTTAGTATTGCGATATTGGAATGTTTTTTTTTGCCTAAAACCATGTTTAGTATCTGAGGAGGGGGGGATAAGTGGGGGGGTGGGAGATTCTATTCAGGATTAATCCCTAGAAAACTTTAGATATTGTAACGACAATGATAAAGCTAATTACGAAGCTGGGTTGTTGGGGGGGTTTGTTAGATTTTAGTATAGGGGTTATGTGTGCGCATTTTTACAATATTGCCATCGTGTTGGTTTGCCATGCTGTAATCAATATTTGGGTTAGGAGTGCTATGGTGTTAGTTCCCAGATAATTGAGATGGATATTGATTGTTTTGTCAGGATCTAGTAGTGTTTGTGAGTTCTTGAAGTTTTTCATGGTGTTGAGAATCTCTAACGGAGTAAATGGGTAGGTTTCTTGATTACTATTTAACTTTTTAGGTCGTTTAATAGTTAAACTATTGGTGGACGTTGTAGATCTATGGCTAATTTTAGAGTAATGTGACATGAAAATTTGCATTGACTTTTTATCTAACGATTTTATAGTTTAGTTTGCAAATGGCTTCATGCGTTAAAAGGTAGTGTATGTGAGGTGTTGATTTTTTTTTATTGTTCAGAATACTTTTGTTGTGTTGGTTTTATGGTTGAATGTTTAGGTGAATTTTGTCAATAGATGAACTATTTATTTATTCCTTCATTGCGTTAGGGATTCTTCATGCCAAGCTATATTTTGGTCTTAAGAATTGTTATATTATTGTAAAATATATATATATATATATATATATATATATATATATATATATATATATATATATATATATATATATATATATATAAAACACTAACTTATCTTTATATATATACTCTTATATATATCTTTCTCTATATATATATATATATATAATTTATATATATGTATATATATATATATATATATATATATATATATATATACTCTTTCTCTATTTCCATTTCCATTCTCTCTCTCTCCTCTCTCTCCTCTCTCTCTCTCATATGTATGTATGCTCTGTGTGTGTGTGTGTGGTGGTGTATCACTACTCATATATATATATATATATATATATATATATATATATATATATATATATATATATATATATATATATATATATATATATAAATAGATAGATAGTTGTCACATACTCGTCTGGGTTACTACACTTTATATGATATTGAAAAGAGATTAACTCTTTTGTTATTTTATATACGATTAATTTTAATGTCTCCATTTTTGTTCTTTCTTTGTAGTTTCATTTTTTTTTAGAATATGTGTTTGTAATTGGCCTCTCCTTTTGAGAGAACAATAAAACGACAATGATCAAATCCAGATTTGCTTCATTATTGATTTCATTCTATAAAAATTAAATAATAATAGATATTTATTAAATTAAAATAATTAAAAAGATTAATTATATACTATGCTCTCTCTCTCTCTCCTCACTCAGTGTGATAATGAGCATGGGACTGCTGGGTTTAATATGTATGTGTGAGGTGCTTGGCACAGGTGAAGTTACTAAAGGGTTATGTTCTTCCTCATGACTTCGGTAATAGTTATGTTAAAATTCTGTTATTTTTTTTTTTTGTGAGAATAGGTCATCTGAAAATTAATACATTACATAATACAAACGAAAGATTATGTATAATTAGAATTAAAAAATGCAAGAATCATCGCCATTGAATAATGTTATTTATAATCAATTGCCAATGGTAACTAACGGATCGTGCCTCTCCAAAAATGCGAAGAGGAAATTTCAAGACGGTATGCAATACAGATTCGTGAATTTAATTTTTTTATGTTTTTACAATATAATAAAACACTCGTTTTATTAAAAAAATATCAACTCATTTACTTGTTCTTAATGCACATTTCGGATAAAATAATTAATATATTGAACGGTTAATATCGAATTTGAAAACGAAATGACAGCTGATCAGGCACGCAAGATTTTACGTGAGGCACCGGGCTGTCAATGGATAACTCACCATTCTCTCTCTCTCTCTCTCTCCTCTTTCTCCTGCTCTCTCTTTCTTTCATATATATATATGTAATAATATGCTCTTTTCTCATATATATATGCTATATGTAATAATAATAATAATTTGTAATAATAATAATGTATGTGTGTATGTAATATGTGTAATTATGCTGTATGTATGTGTGTAATAATAATAATATGTAAAATTGTATGTGTGTATGTATTATCTTAGTGGTTTTGTATCATATTTCATATGTATCATATGTATATGTATGTATGTGGGGAGGGAGGGATCATAATTAAAAGTTATGGATAAGTTGATATATATATATATATATATATATATATATATATATATATATATATATATATATATATATATATATATATATATATATATATACTTATATATATATATATATATATATATATATATATATTTATATATATATATATAACTAGTTCCAATATTTGACACCTATCTAAACTAAGACCACTATCCTTATTCCATTCTTGTCCATTATTATGCTGTCTCTCTCTCTCTCTATATATATATACTATATATATATATATATATATATATATATATATATATATATATATATATATATATATATATATATATATATATATATATATATATATATATATATATATATATATATATATATATATATATATATATATATATATATATATATATACTGTCATACATATGGCACTATCAGTAGAGAGCTGTTTGGAAACCTCGAAGAATGTTTATGCAAATCAGATTTGCTGGTACAGAAATCATAATAAGGGAGAGCCTTACCTTTTCTTTGGGGATTTCATAACAAAAAAGTAGAAATAAAGAAACTTTATTCCTTAAATGTTAACATAACAAAATTTTAAAATACACGCAATTTTAACAATATTTGGGGCTCACAAAATTAACATCACATGCACATGCACATGCACATACACATGCACATGCATCATCATCAGCATTCATATAAAATGTATTATTTTTTCTGTAAAAAAATAATTTATTTTATATATATAATAATTGCAACACCAAAAAAAAAAAAAACACACATCAATCATTTCCGTAGCCTAACTATAAACTGATTTTTATTTACTTTAATATATGTCTTTTTATATGTACAGAAGGACATTAAGGACAACCCTAGCAACCCCCTCAAGTTTGAAATGCAATTTTATATGAGACAAATCTTAAGTTGTAATAAAATTCAAAAGTAAACTAGCAGCACCTTCAAAACTACTGAATTTGAGTATTCTTTTTTTTGTTCAGGATTTATACATATTTATTGTTGTTATAAGGGGAATAATAAGTTGGTCTTTGCCAGGTTAATGCTCAGGGCCTGAATTTTATAATGATGGATGTGAAAAATATCGTGCATAAGATTTTGCTGTTTAACGTTACTGTTTTCGGCCCTGGATTCGTTATATTTTTAATGTTCTTCTATAAGAATATTTCATCTCACCCTTGTTGACAATTTGTGTCTTTCCATCAATATGCTACTGGCGTTTTTTTTTTTTTTTTTTTTTTTTTTTTTTTTTTTTTTTTTTTTTTTTTTTTTTTTGATTGTGTGTGCGTGTATGATGGCTATTATTATTGACGTATTATTATTTATATATATATATATATATATATATATATATATATATATATATATATATATATATACTCTCTGGTGATGGGACGATTAATCGTCATCGTAATCGGCATCGGAATCGGAGGAATCGGCTGGTTTTCAGGAACAGAATCGGAATCGGCAAAATTATACCGATTCTTTGGTATTGGTATACAATCTGAAAATAATTTTATTCGATCTTTATGATATTTCCAAAGACAATATTTCGACATCTGCCGTATTGCGGTTTTTAATTTCAGTTCTTCCTGAATTCTATTTAATTAAAAGAAACTGGATTGAGCAGCGCATCTTTACGTAGAGCCCAAGAATTATGTTAGGATTTTCAGACAGGCAGACATTTGGCAATGTTTCGTTAGTCCTGTTATGTAATATGTTTTGATAATTATATACCCGTGAAGACTCGTAAGAGCAGTGAAATATTGCCTTGTAGGCTTGTAATAATTGGAGCTGTGAATATAAATGCTATCCGCTGGTTTTCTGCCGTATCTCACATCATCATAGTAGATTTTCAAAATGTTGTGGAAGAAATTCAATATTCCTGCTAATAAAATTCATTTTATAGTAAGGGATAACGCAACTAATATGGCTGCAGGAGTTACACAAGCAGGATTCAGAAATTACCTTGCTTTTACACTCTTTGACACTAGTTCTCAATGATGCCATATTTGAACAAAGAGACGTAAAAAAAATATATCCATATGCAAACAAATTGTAGGTCATTTTAATCACTTCCCAGGCTATTTCCAAGTATGAAGAATATCAAGCTAGATTTAATTTACCACCACACCACAGATTTATTCAGGATATACAAACCAAATGTAATAGCCGGTATCATATGCTTTCAAAAGTTGTTGAACAGGCTCTCAGTTCATATTGCAGTGATTATTCAAAACCTGTATGCTTAGAAACAAATGGAAAGTTCTTGAAAAATTACTAAAAATACTTAAAAATTTGTTGTTGTACAAATTTCGTGAGCCACAAGGAATCAATGGCATCAGCATAGTCCCAAATATGAAAATGATTGCATTTTTTTTAAAAGAGTCAGAAAAAAAGGAACTATTTGAGGGACTTGGGTCTACGGTATCAGCATGTGGAAAAATTCAGTATAAAATAGATTCAGCATTTACTTTACGGATAAGAATCTTGTGCTTACTACCTATCTTGATCCACGCTTTAAAATTACATTCCTTTAGGATGATTTATACCAATATAAAAGTGGAAGATGTTCTTTAAGCAATGGATGAAAGTATTGTTGTATAAAGGAAAGGAAAACAGTTTACACTACTTTAAACCAATTTTCAGATTTTTCTCATTTATCAACAGATTGGGCAGGCCGTAGCCAGGAATTTTTTTTCGGGGGGGGCTGCGTAGTTCACTGCAAATGAAGTTAATTATATATATATATAGTGTGTGTTCTCTATATATATCACTATATATATATATATATATATATATATTGCTCTATATATATATATATATATATATATATAAGAATAATAATATAATAATATTGTAAAATAAGATGATATATATATATATATATATATATATATATATATATATATATATATATATATATATATATACTCTAATATATATATGCTATATATATATATGTATATATATATATGAGATCATGAGAAAATTTACCATCGTTTTATAAGGTCAGAGATTTCAGTTTCCTTGCTTTTTTGACTGAGATTGATTCAGATATTTTTCATTCTTGGTGGCTTCTGTGCTGAGATCTCGATGAATTGACGGTAAAGCAAGACCTGCAATGCGATCCTCTCCAACACTATTCGGTAAATACGTTTTCAGACGCCTTAATGTCGAAAAGGTTCTTTCTACTATTGCGGTGGATACAGGCAATACTGCTAAGATATTCAGGTAGCAATGTTAGAAACCTCACTCTTGTCACTCTTAGCCAAGCACCGATCGCAGTTTTGGTTTTTCATTTTTCTATCAGCCATTTACGCTGCCAGAGACACCACTCTCCTTTTAGTGTATCCTCGTGAGGGTCTGGAAGGTCGTCTTTATAAAAAAGGATGCTTTTTTCAATATGCTTATAAGGTACATTGCACTTTTCGGGTAAAATATACTGAAGTGAAATGATAGTGGTTTCATGCGAGAGAAATCGATCAGTCAACGAAGAAATCAGATCATCAATAAGCGGCGGAATAAAAACTGAGATGCAGTATGATTCGGGATCTGATGTAGGCATATTAATTACAACGATGTTTCTGGAACTTCGTAGTTCTTGGGATTGTTATTTCAATACCTAAGCTGTCGCATACATTTTTAGCTTGTGTGAATATGGTTTTAAACTCTGTGTCTGCATTTTGTCTATCTTTTTCGAGAAGTTGAATAATGTCTTTCACTAAGTTGATTGCACTGACAATGTCCAAATGGACACCCTGTAATTGTTTTGACAAGGAAGTTGTAGGTTATTCCAAGAAATTTACTTAAAACGTATAATGTTATTATAAAATTCAAATTACTGATTGAATTTAACAACGAAGTAGCTTTCTGTGATAATTCACAGGCCATTCTTTTATTTCTTCCAATGACACCAAAGTATTGGCTCAAGAGTCTCTTAAAAAAACCGCTTCATGCCGCTCACCATCTGGTCTCGCACATCTTTTTTGATCCTCTTGTTATTTTGGTTGCTAGAAAACGTTTATTTTATCTTCCAAGATTTTGTGTGCTTCGGACTCGATCGAAAAAAGTGCATATTTCATAGATGAATCTAAAACGTTTCGAATTATTACCCTGAATTTTTTAGAAGAGCCGCAGAGACAGGTTTGTGTGTGCTACACAGTATTATTATGGGGCTTTAGGATACTCATTCCGAATAACAGATTGCATTCCTCGATTCGCCTCTCATGGAAGAGAGCCATCATATCCTTGGCCTCTTAAATTTTTCGAGTTTAAACCCAAGATAGCTTCGAGTCTCTCCAAAATTACGACTTGCCAGTAGCACCTGAGATATCATAAACCGAGACAAATTGATAAAAATCCTCTCTTTTAGAGAGTAAAGGGAGTAAGGTATCACCTCCATCACCACTAATCGCGTACCTTACAAAGTGAAAACTGTTCTGTTTGGGGAATATCCGTTTTTTCATCAGCTAATACTGAAAAAAAATTGTTTTTTTTAAACTTCTTCCACTATTTTCCCTTGTATAAGCTGACTAAGTATGATTTCATTCTTTATCATCGGACTCGTATACACTGAATTTTTTGGACGATAGAAGTAAGAGGTTCTTCAAAACCTCCATTTGCTCGAAAACCTAAGAAGGCTTCTAAAATTTCCGTCATTTTCAGCTGGAGTTGATAATTCAATACGTCCAGAGTCACTTGAGCCCCTTAATGCAG
>JABUQX010140467.1:0-7500 GCA_015478945.1 Trachelipus rathkii
TATATATATATATATATATATATATATATATATATATATATATATATATATAACACCTGTAGTAATAAAACTTAATAATTACTTATTTCTTGTATTTGCTTTGAGCAGCCTCTTTTTTGCGGCTCCTGACTCCTGGCTCCAGGTCCCTTAAAATTTTTGGCTCTGACTCCGGCTCCGGTTGCAGGATCACCAAAAACTGCATCGTGTGGCTATGGCGTCATTTCACCAAAAGTTCCTTGCCCTCCGGGCGTCCTTGGAACGATCTGAACCCCACGGCTCCGCGGCTCCGGCTTCCGGCTCCGGCTCCGCAGCCCCTGGTAACAACTAATGTTTTTGGGTAAAAAACGTTCCGTATTGGGTTTTGTTTTCATATATAGATTTTGTGTATACCCAACAAAACATATAACCTGAACTTAAGGGGCAGTAAAACAGAACCTAACCTATATTGATCGAGGATGCAGTAAATTTAGACGCATCCTACATGAATCAACGCTGTATAATACTGTTTTTTAGGGATGGCCAAAAAATATCGATATATCGAGATATCGATATTTTGGGCTCGATATATCGATATTTTTGGCGATATTTTCTTAGGCGATATATCGATATTTCGATATTTTTTCTTAATATCGAAAGCCGATATTCATTTCAAAAAAAATTTTTTAAAAGGCCGGAAAAAAAATAAAATCTAATTCCCCTCTCACGACGCCCTGAAGTGAAACTCTCTCTTTCTCCCCCATATTTCGTTCTTCGTCCCTCCGATGTCATGTATAAAATAAACCGAAAAATCAGGGTTTTAGATTTTTCGTCTTTTCGAGAACCATATAAAAAATATATATATATATATATATATATATATATATATATATATATATATATATATATATATATATATATATATATATATATATATATATATATATATATATATATATATATATATATATATATATATATATATATGAAGAAAGTTGTGCACTTTTATCAGTTTGTTTGGGAGTGAAGCAGTTGCAGCCTCATCATACTGCTGCCCATATTGCTGGAGGATTTAAACAATAAGCTTAATTCGTGGAACATTAGCAAAACAAAAGTAGTTTCTATTACAACGGATGCTGGAGCCAATATAGTGGCTGCAGTTCGTACCATGTTCTCCAGATACTCGTATATATATATGTGCCCTGTTTAGCTCACAGCATTAATCTTGTTGTAACAAAAGCAATTGATAATGTCCCCGAATTCATTGAAATTAAAAACAAAATTAAGGATATTGTTACATATTTTCGTCACAACAATGTTGCTATGGACGACTTAAGAACTGAAGAAAAAAAAGAAGGAAAAACCGAAGGGACCTTTTGTATCCAATTCAAGATGTCATAACAAGATGGAATTCTACCTATTATTGTCTTGAAAGATTTGTTCTTCTTTCTGGACATGTTGCCAAAATATTATCAATCCCAAAACATAGCAGAGTTCCTTCCATGATTACCCCCAATTTTTTTTTAAATTTTTTTTATGTCTCATGGACTCAAAATGTGAGGCTTGATGAGGAAACATTATTAACAAAAATTCAGCATGATTCAAGAAGTTTAAATGGTGCCGCCAGGCTTTTGAAATGTAATTTTTATAGTTTTTCCACATCACCCAGGATATAACTATAAAGATGCGTTTTATTTTAATGTGGTCTCCCGCGTAGGCCTATTCTACAATTTATTTAATAATGATTAATGTTCTATTGTGTTTGTTTTATTACTTTCAATTTCTTTTTTAATTCAGATTTTGTTCCTTTAGGAAATTTTTTCCTGTGAGATTCAACGACTTGAAGTAAATATTGCAATTGTTCTTCATTTTTGGTAAGGTGTGTGTTATAGTCTTTTATTAATGCAACAGATATTTCTGCATTATTATTCACTACTCGCATAGAATAGACAAATTTTCTAACTCGATTATAGTCTTCTAAGTCGTTCCATTTTGAGGGATGTTCCTTAAGAAACGTACATGGTAGAGCTAAGTTTGTGAAAAACGAAAGACTTGAGCTGGAAACAAATTCTGTCAGTGTTTTATCATTTACTTTTCGTTATCATTTAATACGTATCGTTTACTTGATGTATGTAAACCTGGCTTCTGCAATGCCTCAATCATTTTGCATTTCAACTTTGTGGATATATTATTATCAAAAAAAGCAAGTGATACGAGCTCCTCACTTAAATACCATAAATGGCGACTGAGAGCGCGCCTTGCTACCAGTGCAAGCTCTGAATCATCATCAGATTCAAGTTGTTTCAAGTATTTTAAATCTATTCTTGGCGCACAAGAAGCAGAAGGAGCTAAAAACCAATTAGGAACATAATAAGGACAGCAAACTTGACAAATCTTTTCATTGCACCCCCTTCTCTTTTGCCTAACTTTAATTGCTCCTTAAATAGTACAATTTTAATGCTGTAAATTACGCGTTCCATCCATCTTGCTCGATGCGGCGCACCAGGCTGCCGGAATGAGAAACCATGTTCAGACGTACCTCCTATATAAATAAAGAATTGTTAATTCTAGAAGTTCGCGGTAATCTGACCTAGGATTAGGAACCGACCGGGGCCCCGGCCCCGGCCCCGGCCCCGGCCAAAAATCAGGCAAAACCGGGGCTTTCTACCGGGGTTAACTGTAAATTTACATTAAATAATAGAGGGTTAAATCAAACAAAATAAAAAAATATATTTTAATTCCATTACTCCTTTGTTATAAATTGATGCAAAATATAAACATACCTAAATATAATCAATTTTTTTTGGTATTTACTATGATTTCAAATTAAAATTGAGGCCAAATTATAATTTTTCCGAGTTTTTAACATAAAAATATTCGAAATTTGATATATCAAACGAATTCTGAAAAGGAAATAAATATAATTGTTAAAATATTAATGTATTTATTTATTTAAAGTAAATATCTTCAAGAAAATCAAATATTTTCCGAAATCTCTTTTCAAAATTATTTATTTAATTGAATTAATATATATATATATATATATATATATATATATATATATATATATATATATATATATATATATATATATATATATATATATATATATATATATATATATATATATATATATATATATATATATATATATATATATATATATATATATATATATATATATATATATATATATATATATATATATATATATATATATATATATATATATATATATATATTTAATACAACTTATTCTTCTAGAAAATCAATTATTTTCTAAAAATTTCTTTCGAAAATATTTATTTAATTGAATTAATTAAATGTATTCCTTTTTTATAATTAAAATTATTAATTGAAATTATTTAATGTTCAGGCGTACCTCCTATATAAAGAATTGTTAATTCAAGAAGTTCGTGGTAATCTGACCTAGGATGAAATTTCTGCAGCTGATCTTTACTGAATGTCACTATTTCATCATTCCAAAAGTTATGTGTACTACTCGTTTCATAGATATTTTTATTTATGCCCTTCCAAATCTGATGAAATCGTTTGAATAATGGAATATCTGGACCTTTTGAGATATTATAGCATGTATCTAAGACATCAGATATAATGATTTCATTAATATGATGTCGACAAGGTAAGTAAAGTAAATTTCTTTGTAAATTATTTTCAATTTTGATACAAGCACCATTTTTGGGTCCAGTGTTAGACACCGTGGTATCAAAACACATAGCTTTAATATCATCTTTCAAATTTCAATCTTGTAGGCAATCAATTACAGCACAATATTTTGTCCTGTTCCTTTAGGAAGCTTAGGTACAGCCAAGAGCTTTGATATACCTCCTCCAGATACTAAAATAGGTAACCTATCTACCCTTTCAGTTCCAGTTAAATCAGGTAAAGGATTGCCGTAGATCATCAGATATTTTTTCCGTATGTCTTTTCTTTTTCGTTGTAACGTGCTTTTGCTTATAACCACCTCATCAGTATTTTTTCCAAGAGAAAAACAGTAGCAGAGATGAACATTATTTCTTTACGATCGCTCATTTTGGTTCTATCTAAAGCCATAGCTAGGTCAGGTTAAATAATATGAAAATTAGTTTTTTAGTTTTTTCAAGTTGAGACTCCCCAATCTCTGGTTGCCCATCACTACTGCTTGAGACTTTATCAATAGCTTTTCTCTCTTCGATTTTTTAATGCTTTGAAATAGAGACGGTCTGGGATCTAAATGTTCATCACTGCTATTACTTTCAAATTCAACAGCTGATGATTTTCTTTTGCGAAAAATTTCTTTGTCTCTTCGTGCATTTTCTTCATTAATCCTTTTTCGCTTTTCCTCTTGCTTTGCTAAGAGTTTCTTATCAACACCACTTATATATCCTCTTCTTCCCTTTTCTCTCTGAGCTTGCAAAAATAATTTGTCATCTTTAATTGATATCATTTCAAGTGCATTAGCATGTGCAATATCAAAAAGATCATGTAAACAATTTTGAAATTTATTTACTTTATCCATTTGATTTTTGTTTTTCTTCAATTTGGATTTTTGAAGTGACCTATAATATTCAGATTCTTTCTCAATTTTGGCTATTATATGCTGTTTGGCTTTCATTGGAATTTTACATTCATCCCAAATTGTTGAAATTTCTTGACAAACTATATTGGAAGCCTCTTTAAAAGTTTTTGATGCTTTGTTAAGTAGAATAGGCCACGCAATGCATCACCATTATATGGTAGCTTTGCCTTACTAATTTTATTGATAGTATGTCCAAGCAGCCATGGTTTGCTGTCTTTTCTTGATTTTAATGAAGAAGACATAGTGAATACAATATTATATACCAATAAATTTGAAGTATTAAATATGAGATAATAAACAAAAATACTGCTGAACGTAAAATAATAACACTACAAGTATTCAATGAACTGCAGACTGAAAGGCAACTCACTACTCAAACTTCCGCCACCTGGCGGCAGCACTAAAACGTATTCAATTAAGCTGATATTTTGCAAAGAACATTTCTATATCCAACCTCACAATTTCCAATGTTGAGAGCTTAACTTCTATGAAAAATTTATTTTTGGGCCGGTCTAATATATATATATATATATATATATATATATATATATATATATATATATATATATATATATATATATATATATATATATATATATATATATATATATATATATATATATATATATATATATATATATATATATATATATATATATATAGGCCAGCATCCCGAAAAACACATGCATGTAACTTTAAAAATATAACAGCTACGCGAAAATATCATTTTTGATTTAAGCAAGCAATTTCATCGCGGAAACAAAAAAAAAATATTTTATTCAAATATTTATTAATAACACCTTAAATATTAGTATAATCTTAGGTCTGGCAAGCGTATGCTCTCATCGACCTTCCATTCCTGCAGTAATACGAAAGCAAGAGTTGCCAAATAGTGTTTTGATTTATTTGCTCTGGAGAAAATGTTATTTTTTTCTTTTTATTTCCTTTTTAGGGGGTTCGAGCCGACGGAGGGACAGAGGGGGGGACGAAGTCCCCCCCGTCGTCCCCCGGTAGGCCGAGAAACCCCGACTCTTTCCATCTTTGTTGTTTACCCGTGGGGTATTCTTTAGTGAAAAAAGAAAAAAATTCAACATTTGGCAACTTTGCGCGCTCCCTCGGAGTACAGAGTTTTCCAACATTTTTAACAATTTTAAATTTTTAAAAGCGTTTTTTTTTTATTTTTTAATTTCAGGGGTAAAAATGTCTCCTGATTAATAAAATGATATTTATTTTCGTGTAGCTGTTATAGTTTTTTAGTTACATGCATGTGTCTTTCGGGATGCTGACCATATATATATATATATATATATATATATATATATATATATATATATATATATATATATATATATATATATATATATATATATATATATATATATATATATATATATATATATATATATATATATATATATATATATATATATATATATATATCATTTGAATCAAGAACCGGATTGTAATATATTTCGTAAATCAAAATATTTGATATCTAATATCAGTTTAAGTATATTTATTGGATTCTTTTTATACAAAAACATATCACAGAACTATTGTTTCTCTTAATTAACGTTCGGAAGTTTTATTATACACATTACATAGAGCTACATAGTTCAATGTACGTAAATTAGATTTTCAAAATGCACAGTACTGTGTAATATGAAAATCATACCTTCAGTAATATGATGAGTGATCACTTATGAAAATGTGTGATTTATTTCAATTCGTATGCATTTTGAATTATCTTTAAAACAAATAATATATTTATATATATATATATATATATATATATATATATATATATAGTTATATAGTATATATATATAGTATATATATATATATATATATATATATATATATATATATATATATATATATATATATATATATATATATATATATATATATATATATATATATATATCATTTAATATTCATACAGTAAGCTTAATAGAAACATAATTAAGCAAATTTCTACAAGAGCAAACAATCCTGCAATCTCGCATTGATGAAGATAGACGTACTTTGTGAAAAGGTAATTAAATATAATATTATATATATATATATATATATATATATATATATATATATATATATATATATATATATATATATATATATATATATATATATATATATATATATATATATGAAAATATATATTTTTCCTGAACATTCATGTTACGGCTTGAAAGTACATATTATTATAAAAGGAAAGACTATTTAAAAGTTGAAACTCGTAGGCATTCATATATGGGAATGAGGCAAAGTCCATCACTATATCTTATGGTTTTCATAGGGAAAGGTTCTCCTTAAATTTTAGGATATTAATCAATTTCGCGATTATATTAAAAGCTGTAATTACTAAAACCTTTTAATGGTACATTTTTACTAAGTTAAATAATAACATTTAAAATTTGAAGGTGAAATATTATTAATGAGTTTTAAAAACTTTCAATTTATGGATAATTACGATTTATATGAATTAGAATCTATATGAGAAACGTGTTTAGCAAGGACCTCATTAATTTATATATATATATATATATATATATATATATATATATATATATAGTATATATATATATATATATATATATATATATATATATATATATATATATATATATATATATATATATATATATATATATATATATTAGGCACGTGCCATGACTTGTCTCTCAGGGTAGGCAGGAGCTTAATTTAATATTATATATATATATATATATATATATATATATGAAGAGTTATATATATATATATATATATATATATATATATATATATATATATATATATATATATATATATATATATATATGTATATATGGTATAGAGAGAGAGAGAGAGAGAGAGAGAGAGAGATATATATATCCTCCTTCAATGACATCATTCCAAACACTATTTGAGAGTCAAAAGAAGAATTTGAATGCCTTAGC
>JABUQX010140468.1:2500-5000 GCA_015478945.1 Trachelipus rathkii
AAAACAATAAACAAATAAAGGAGTTAAGAAAATCTTTTAAAAATTAGAAAATATATATACTTTAATTAAAATGGTAAAACAAATTAACAATTAATTAAAAATTGAAACAAAAACAAATATTTAAGTAAAACTTAACATTTTAAATGTATAATTAAAAATTAAATAAATTAAATATAAATAAAAAAATATATATTATTTGGTTCAATGTTCTTTATTCCTGGCATTGATAGGGATGAACTTTGGCTCTTTCTTATTTCTGTTTCTGAAATATATATATATATGAGTAGAGTATAGCATATATATATATATATATATATATATATATATAGTTTTCAATCAATTATATATATATATATATATATATATATATATATATATATATATATATATATATATATATATATATATATATATATAATTTTGTTTAATGTAAAAATAACGTCAAATACTTAATTAATGAGAAAATAAACCATCATGTAATCCAGGGCTGCGGAGTCGTAAAATAAATTTTTCCCCGACTCCGACTCCGACTCCTTAAATTCAAATTTGATTTTCGACTCCAGCTCCGATTCAGCTCCACGTAAACAATAATTTGCGACTCGACCCGACCCGACTCCACTCCTTATACAAAATTTTTCGGACTCCGACTGACTGACCACTCGAAAAACAAACATTTTCGACTCCGACTCCGACTCCGACTCCAGCAGTCAAATTCAAAATTTCGACTCTGACTCAGATTAGTGCTTGAAGAGTTACACTAAAACATTTTTTTTGTTTCAACATTTTTTTTTCGCTTGCTTTTGAGAATAAAAATATATACCACTTTTCCAATTCTAATCTCCAAATGCTATACGGTAAAGTACCGTAAAGACATAAAGATGCAGGCGCAACACATGACAAACAAATATATTTCAGTTTCGGAAACAAATGTATAACGTAATTATAATGCAAATTATTTTTATTTTTAATATAAAACAGCCATTATAAAATTAACAGTTTAATACTTTCAGTCTCAAGTGTACTTAAAAAGTTAAAATCATATACTTAATTACTTTGTCGATATAGCAGCAGCAAGATACTGATTAATTAGAGTTATTATATATATATAAGTATATATATATAAATATATTTAAGTTATATAGTTAGTTATATATATATATATATATATATAAGGTTGCTACATATATATATGATTGGTTTAATATTAATAGCGGAGTGAGGCAGGGATCTGTTATTTCTCCTTCATTATTCAATTTGTATATGGATGGGATTTATGAAAGATTTAGAGATGGGGTGGCAGGAAATGGTGTTAGAATGATGAAGAATGGAGATGAGTGGAGGGTGCCCTACCTATTATATGCGGATGATTTGGTTTGCGTGGTGAATCTGAAGAGAGTTTGAGAAGATTGGTAGAGAGATTTGCAGGGTGTGTAAAAGGAGGGGTTTGAAAGTAAACGTAGGTAAGAGTAAGATTATGGTTGTGAGTGAGGACAGTCCTCGGTATGAAGTAATGTTAGATGGTGAACAGCTGGAACAAGTATCTGAGTTTAAATATTTAGGATATATGTTGGATGAAAAGGAAACGGATGATGCAGAGTGTAGAAGGAAAGTTGTGAATGGCAGGAAGGTGGCTGCTGCAATTAAATTGTTGGTGAATGTGAAAGGACTAAGTCTTGAGTGCGCTAGGGTCTTCCATGAGGGTATGTTGTTACCTGTGTTAATGTATAGTAGTGAGACTATGGTCTGGAATAAGAGGTATAGATCTAAAGTTCAATGTGTTCTCAGATGGACAATCTTAGGGCGTGTTAGGTGTGAGAAGAATTGATAAAATGAGGAGTTAACGTATTAGTGAGTTGTGAGGTGTGAAGAAAGGGATAAATATGAGAATAAATGAAAGTACGTTGAGATGGTTTGGTCATGTGGAAAGGATGAATGATAGTCGGTTGTTTAAGCGGATGTATAGTGGTGAGTGTGTTTGGAATCGACAGCCTGATAGACCGAAGAAAAAGTGGATTGAGTCAGTAAAGGAATGTATGCAGGAGAGAAATGTGAGTTTGGCAGAGGCGAGAAGAAAGGTGCATAATAAGAGAGTATGGCGGGATTTTGTGAGGAGGTATGGTTGTGGCCCACCTGGGCCAAGGGATGAACCCTACATTGACGATATGCCATAGTGAGGGTCCGTCGCGGTCCCATGAAGCTCTAGGGTGGATTTTCTGCTGCGACGAGTTCTCACTAATAGGTATAGAGGGGGCGGTAAGGCTGGACTTTCTTTTCAACTTGTGTCATATTCATCTACTACTTTTCTTTTCCGATGCATGTCACGCACCTTACCCCAAGTCTTGGAAAAAAAAAGGATGATGATGATGATGATGATGATGATGATGATGATATATAAATACAAATATTTGCGTTAAGGTTATATTATATATATATATATATATATACATATATGTAGTTATATACATATATATATAGTATATATATATATATATATATATAT
>JABUQX010140468.1:7500-17072 GCA_015478945.1 Trachelipus rathkii
ATCCTCGAGTAATCCACGAGTGGAGTTGGAAATAGTGGTTCAGGGAGTGTCACTTTGGCTTCCTCGTGACACTCCTCTAAGAGTGGAGGAGTTTTAGGATGTGCTGAAAAGGGTTGAGGGAGATGTAATTCGACTTCGGAAAGACACTCATTTCCACTCTGAAAAATGGGTATAAAACTGTGTAAAATCATGATTATTATTATTATTATTATTTTTATTTTAATATTATTATTGTTATTATTGTTATAATTATTATTATTATTATTATTATTATTATTATTATTATTATTATTATTATTATTATTATTATTATTATTATTATTATTATTATTATTATTATTATTATTATTATTATTATTATTATGATTAAAGCTTTGCATTTCATTTCCCCATTTTTGATACAATTTTTTTAATACATTATTTTATACATTATTAAGTTTACTTAAAATAATTTTTGAAAATAATTTTCAATAGGAGTAGAAGACGTATTTCCAGTGATTTCCTATCGCGTTTCGTCTCTGTATTTGAGACATCTTAAGAGGAAAGTTGTTCTTAGCGAATGAGTGTGGTTTAGTTGAAAGATACATTAATTAATTAAATCAAATAATGTAAGTAAGTTTAACTGATAATTCATTAAGTTTTATGTTAATGTCGGGTTTTGATGTAGAAGGCCTCTGCAATCTTCAGTTTCTGGACTTCTCACGATCAGTTTAATCTTGTAAAATGTTTGTAAATATTACCTATGGTTGTTTGGCCATAGATAATATTATACAGTTCGTGTGAAGTCCAGAAACTGAAGATTGCAGATACTTTCTATATCAAAACTCGTAGACCCTGCACTAACATAAAACTTACGAACAGCTCTCTACGAAACACGTCTGGAAATTACTGTAAAATACGTCTTCTACATTTGTTGTAAATTATTTTCAAAAATTATTTTAAATAAACTTAATAATGTCCAAAAAATAACTCTTTGAAATTGATAAACACTGATATTGTGCCATATTATTGTGTGTGTGTGTGTGTTCATTATTTTATTATTATTATTATTATTATTATTATTATTATTATTATTATTATTATTATTATTATTATAATTATTATTATTATTATAATTATAACTAATTATAATTATAATTATTATTTTTTATTATTATTGTTAATATTATTATTATTATTATTATTATTATTATTATTTATTATTATTATTATTATTATTTATTATTATTATTTTATTATTATTATCATTGTTATTTTTGTTATTGTTATTGTTATCCATATTGTCAATTATATTATAATTATTATTATTATTATTATTATTATTATTATTATTATTATTATTATTATTATTATTATTATTATTATTATTATTATTATTATTATTATTATTATTAATCCCAATATGAATGAATAATGCAAATTGTATAATAAAAGAGAAATTTTAAAACTTACTGCCCAATCTTCAAAATCCTTGAAACTCCACATTGAGGTATCTGTTGAGCCGAATGTTGGATACATATCAGTGGATTGAGAGATTTAATCTCTAAAATCCATCAAAAATTTTCTAAAGTGAACGCCTAACAAATAATTTTTATTATATAACTACTGTTCAAATTTCGGTTCAAGTTTGTTTGAAGTGACCAAAAATTTTGTCAGATTAATTAAATACTGGCTCAAAATTTATAAAAATTTTGGTCAAAATTATACACTGTTTATTAAAGATATCTACGTTGGGACATTCTCTTCACGAATAACAGAGGAAAACTGAGAAATCATTTCTCAATTGGGTTTATCGATACCCATGCCCAGTGGGAGTACCCATATTTAACTGATATCCTTTTCACAAATCTGATTGGCCGAAACTGGAAAAAAACACCCTAAAGAAATCTGATTGGCCGAAACTGGAAAGAAACATCCTGAACTTGTTCAACGAACAATCTATTGGTTGTTAAAAGAAAGAAATTTAGTTGTAATTGGTTAAAATAAAAATAATAAATAAATTAATAATAATAATATTCGGCTTGACATCGGTCTTAATATTTTTTTTTTTAATTTTTGGTTAATAATTAGAAAAGGTTTCATGATAACATTAAATTTCCCTGCTTCTGTCTTACCTTGGAACAATAAAATAACCACGTGACTATATATATATATATATATATATATATATATATATATATATATATATATATATATATATATATATATATATATATATATATATATATATATATAACCTCTTTCTCTCTCACTCTCTCTCTCTCTCATATATATATATATATATATATATATATATATATATATATATATATATATATATATATATATATATATATATATATTTATAAATATATTTTTTCCTAACCACCAAAAAAATGTATATATATATTCTCAATTATTCAAATTTTCTTCTCATAAACCAAAAAATGTAAAATTTACATGAATCAAGCAAAAATTAAAATTAAAAATAAAACTTAAAGGAATGAGTTCTAAATATTTAAATAAGTAATATAAGTTTTATAAATTAAATTACAATAATTAATCCGTTATAACTTTCTACTTAAAAATGTTTTGTATCTCTCTCTCTCTCTCTCTCCTCCTCTCTCCTTGCTCTCTCTCTCTCTCTCTCTCTCTTTCTCCTCTTTCTCATGTTATCTTTCTCTTCTCCCTCTTTCCTCATCTCTCTCATTCCGCTCTTTCCTCTTTCATCTCCTCTTTCTCATCTCCTTTTCTAATCCTCTCTCCTAATCTCCTCAATAACTCCACCCTCCACCTCTTTCCATTTCTCTTTCCTCTTCCTCTTCCATCTCTCTCTCCCTCTTCCTCATTCCTCTCTTTCCTCCTCTATATACCCCTCTTTATCTTTTCTCAATTCATTCTCTTTCTCCTCTCTCTCTCCTCTCATATATATGTATTTTCTGTCAATCTTGTGTTTTTGTCGTTTTTAATTCCTCCTTCCTCCTTTCCTCATTCCTCATTCTGGTTCTCATTTCTCTCTTTCTTCATCTCCCATCTTCCATCTTTCATCGTTCCTCTTGATTTTTTTGTTTTTTTGGGTGTTTCATTTCTCAGGCTATCATGGGATCAGACGGGTTCAGGTTTAAAGATAAAGATCGTTTGTAGTCAGATGAGATGGAGCATCCATTCCTTCCTCCATTCCATTGAACTCCATGTCCATTCCTCCTTTCTCCATTATTCTCTCTCTTCTCTGCTCCTCTCCTCACTATATATATATATATATATATATATATATATATATATATATATATGTTATGTATATATATGTATATGTATGTAATCACTCCTTATATATATATATATATATGTAATATGTATATGCTCTATGTATCTGTAATAATAATAACTCCTAATATGCTCCAAGTGTGTGTGTGTGTGGTGTGTGTTCCTGCCTGTATGTTATCTGCTGCATGTAATAAATATGTGTATGTGTGTGTGTGTCTCATAATAATAATATGTGTGTGTGTGTGTGTGTGCGTGTGTGTATGTATTTCTTTCTCTTATAATCTGATTCTGTGTAAGGTACTCTACAAGCATCGGAAAAGAAAAGCAGTAGAGAATATGACAAATGTCGAAAAAAAAAAGGAAAGCCCAGCCTTATCGCCCCCTCTGTACCATTAGTGGTGAAAACTCATTACAGACGAAATCCCACCTAAAGCTGGGACGGCGGGCCCTCACTATGTCGATCGTCAATGTACGGGTTCATCCCTTGGCTTAGGTGGGCCACAACACCCTCGCAAAACCCCGCCATTCTCTCCTATCCTTAGCACCTTTATTCTCGCCTCTGCCGACTCACATTTCTCTCCTTCAGACATTCATTCACTGACGACTCAATTCACTTTCTCTTCAGTCTCCCAGCCGGTCGGTTCCCAAGACCTCCCCACTATACATCCACTTAACAAAAGCGACTATCATTCATCCTTTCCACATGACCAAACCATCTCCAACAACCTGCTTTCATTTATTCTCTCATTTACCCTTTCTTCCACCACACGGCTCTCCTGGTAAAGGTTTCGTTTCCTCGTTTTGTTAATTTATTTTATCACTGGCGTATATAAAGTTGTCCGTGGACCGTTTGGACTTTTGGATCTGTAGCTGGCATTCCGGACCATGGTCGCCTGATAACGCAGGGTGACAACTCATCGCCATGGACAACTTTAACGTTCGTCATCCATCCATTATCGCCATCAGAAACATGCTGTACAAGCATGGCTTTACGGGGTTAATAAAGCAAATGCGGCCATGGCAGCATAGCATCTGCGTTTGCTTGGGCCCATAAACGCGCCCCATCTCCCATCTCTCCATTCCATTCCATCCATCCACCTTCCATTCATCCTCCACTCCCTCCTCCATTCCTCCATCATTCCATTTCCACCATCCATTCTTCCATAACCCCATCCATATACAAATTGAACCAACAAATTCCTTTCTTCCACTAGTAATCTGTCTGTTATTTCGCTGTTGCCTTCCACTATCGTGCTTACATGCACGATTCCGTTCAAGCCTACCACCAACACCATATTCACCTAATACCTGCCATAAGCTTCCCTATTAACTCTATCATACGTTGCAAATCCATAAAACCTCAATATAATTTATTCTTCTTCTCCCTCATTTTTCTCAATCATTTGTTTTCAATGTAAGATTTGATCCACACATCCTCTACCACTCCTCCATTCCACCAATCCAGTCCCTTCAGTCATTCGGCCTCTTTCATTTCCATCACCGCCCATATACCTTCCCTACAACACTCAATAAGCCAATTCCCCCTTTAATTCCTACAGTTCCCCTTTCTCCTTACCCTTATATAAGTACTATTACTGCTCTCCTCCAATCCCTTGGAACCTATACCCTCCATAAGCACTTTATTACACAACTTCCAAATCCAATCAATCACACCATCTCGCCTCCGCTCTTGATCCATTTCACCAGTAATTTCATCTATACCTGCAGATTTACCATTCTTCAACTTTCTCCTCTACAGTACCTCCTCCTTACTAATAACCTCACCCCCAAAATACCTATTCCTGCACCATCAAAACCACACATTCACTAACACCTCACATCATTACTGTTAATATTGTGCAGATTTTTCAGAATGTTCTTTTCGGCCTCCCCTCACATCCATTTCACCAGTTACAAAAGCACCATCCCTATTCCATTATTCAGAGATTCCCCTTATTCTCATTTCTTAACCTTTCCTTCCTTATTGTGAGCTTCCTATTCCCTTGTATGCCCTCATTCATCCTCCTTCCAACTGTTCATTTACCTCTTGTTTCTCCTACGTATGCACCTTTTAGTATTTCTTTTTTCCTCATTATATTAATTCAAGCATCTTTCTTTTGAAACTTCATTTTTTTTTGGTACATTCAACCACGCTTCAGAATATATATATATAATAATATATATGTATATATATATGTAATAATAATAATAATAACCATATCATATATATATATCACTATATATAGAGACATATATATATATATATATATGTATATATATATATGCTCTATATGTATATGTATATAATAATAATAATATTATGTAATGTATGTATGTATGTATGTAATAATAATATGTATGTAATAATATGCAGTGTATATATGTAATAGCCAATAATATGTAGCCAATAATAATAATAACAATAACAACAATATTGACAGTTGTATGCATATGTGTATGTGTGTGTGTGTGCAGACATGTGTATGTGTAATATGTGTGTGCTCAGCAATAATAACTAACAATAGCCATAATAGCTCAGCATATAATAACTTCAGCCAGCATAGCTCAGCTATGTATGTGTAACTCATGTAATATAGCTGTGTATGTATGTATGTGCAGGTGTATTGTGTGTGTGTGTGTGGGACATGTGTGTGTGTGCAGGAACAGCTGTATGTCAATATATGTAATAATAATGTATGTGTCATGTGTATGTGTATGTGTAATAATATGTGTGTGTGTGTGATTGTGTGTGTATGTGTGTCAAGCACGAACAATAGTGATAATCATAGTATGAAAGTAATTAATAGTCTGTTCGGATTGAAGTTTTTTTTCAACTGCAACTCAAAGTGACGATTTAACTTGTTCTAATATTGTGTTACAAAAAAAATACCTTTATAATGGGGATCTAAGTAAAGTTGCAATGGTATGAAAGTCATTAATTTCCACAGAACCAAAGCGTTTCTCTAGCTCTAGTTTATTACATCTCTCATTCTTTTTAAACATTCATCATTTCATTTTATTATAAAATTCTTTACCAAATATCGACAGTATCCGCACAACATCCGCAGGGCAAAACGCGGATGCGGATCTTTAATAATGTGCGGATGCTCCGCGGATGCGGATGTTACATGCATCACTAATATATATATATATATATATATATATATATATATATATATATATACATATATATATATATATATATATATATATATATATATATATATATATATATATATATATATATATATATAACTATATATATATATATATATATATATATATATATATATATATATATATATATATATATATATAAGGTCAACGTTGGAATTGTCCGTCCTTATGTATCTTAAAACTAATGCTACAGTAAAACAGATATATTTTGGAATCAGCGTAAAAGAGTTAGTCCCTGGAAACTTTAAAAAATATAAAAAGCGATTTTAAAAAAGTTAATAAAATGTAGAAGAGTAATTTTAAACTTAACGTAACCTTACGTTGCCCTTTAAATAATGGGTGGTGTTTAAAACTAAAAAATACCCAAGGGTTCAAAGATGGAGAGAGTCAGGGTCTCTCGGCCTTCCCGAGACACAGGGAGTACGGGTATTCCCATTATCTTCCCCTCCACCCATTCTTTCCTCCCCCATTCCCCATTGCTCAAACCCCCATTATTACCATCCACTATATATATATATATACTCTCTATATATACTCTTTCTCTCCATATATATATATATATATACTCTCCTCACTCCATAATAATTTAATTACTTTTAAGAAGAGATTTTGCTATTCAAACCCCGTTACAAACCCCGTTACAAATTTATGACCCCGTTATAATCAACTGTTTTTAGAGATTGCAGATTTTTTGATAGAATTTATCATTTTACACGAACATATTATTTGTTATTTATTACTCATTTATTACATTAATTATCCATTCCAGGGCTAACGCTGATTCCGAAAATGTATTCCATTTTACTGTAGTATTAATAGTTTTTAAGATACATATGACGGACAATCTAAACGCTGGCCATATATATATATATATATATATATATATATATATATATATATATTTTTTCTTTATATATATATATATATATATATATATATATATATATATATATATATATATATATATATATATATTTTATTTATTTTTTCGGAGCATTATTGATTTTTTTTTTTTTTAAATTCCATCGTAGGGGGAAATAAAATTGGACCAATTTTTTTTTTAGGCACCGGTGGGGTAAACTGGTTTGGTATATTCAATTTCATTGATAATATAATCGTTAAAAAAAATACAAATTATCGAAAGATAATTTTAATATCGATATATAAAATCGAAAAAAATTGGAAAATACATCGACAGCGTTTCCCTAAAAAAAAAAAAGCCAAAATGAATACACTTCTCAAAGCTTTATTTTTTATTTTTTTTTCGAACATATACATTTAAAATGGGTCCTATTCTGTTTTACGACTCCGTCAGTTTTTTTTTTTTTTTTTTTTTTTTTTTTTTAATATATTGATACTATATGATGCTAACAATGAATTTCAGTGGTAACGGACTATGATTCAAAGTTCGAAATATTTCAAATAATTTTTTTAAAAAATCAAACAGTTAATGTTAAAATATTTTTTCAAAGAGGAAATATCTCGAAAGATTACGACTTGCTTTCTAGAAAAACCAATTATATTTTGAATCAGCCCGTATGAAGCTCCATATATATGCTCTGAATATATACAGTATATTAGGGGGGCTCGAGCCGACAGGGGGGGACAGAGGGGGGACGTTCCATGCAAATAAGGCGGAGGAACCCGCGACGCAAATACCAAGAGCGGGGTTCGGAGACCCTCCCGGAGGAAATAGTCTACCTGTCATTCCCGGAGACAAAGAACTCGACTCCTACCATCTTTGCAGTTTACCCTGGGTTTTCCTTTAGTTTGAAAAACACCCAAAAAATAAAAACAAAAAATATTAAAAAAATTATTATTCGAAATTATTAAAATATTTTGAACTTTTGAATTATATCCGTTACCCTGAAATTCATTGTTGGTATCATATACTAGCAATATGTTAGTCACAAACAGTGGAGTCGTAAAGGAAATCTCGAAAAAAGTCCTATATATTTTAGGATGTATAGATTACCACTAAAATTGATTGTTCAGGATCATATACTAGAAATATATTAAAAAAAAAAAAAAAATTATGAAACTGACGGAGTCATCGTGGAGGAATAAAGGTCCTTAAAATGTACAGTAAAAAAAAAAAAAAAAAAAAAAAAAAAAAAAAAATTGGCCTACATTTTTGCAAATTAAAGTTTACTGGATTTTAATACAATAGTTTGCTTGTTTTCTCACATTAACCCAACATAATTTTCGACCTTTATTTAAAGACCAAGTTTTAAATGCTTTTAAAATATAATGTGTGAATCTTTCTTTTAGTATTTTTTAAAAGGAAATTATCTTCGATGATAATTTCAAGTGACTAATTTTATTTTCAACGACTCGTGTGAGATCATTGTTTCAAAACACTTTTCCTGATATCCTTTCTATTTTATTTTTTTTATTAAAGGAGGAAAATGACTATACTTGGAAACCAAAAGGTAAACACGTCAACAAAATTTTTATTTTAAAAAACATTATTTTTTATTTAAAAACATGTCAGTAGCTTCATGTTTCCTTACTAATTAAATATATATATATATATATATATATATATATATATATATATATATATATATATATATATATATATATATATATATATATATATATACTCTTATATAATATATATATATATATATATATATACTCTTTCTTATACATGTAACATAACATATATATATATATATATCAGGCTTCAGGCATACTGTTTTGAGTGCACTTTCACTTATGCACTTATGCCATCCCGGACCTTGTGCGCCTAGCCTGTAATTTTTAATCACATCAGAACCTATTCGCCTTTGCGCCTGCGACTTTTCACGACCGGTGGCTGTTTGCTAAATTTATTTGCAAAATAAACTTTAGTGCAATTTTAGGGTAACTTTAAAATACATTTATTAATTTTTGTAATTAAAACAACGTAAACTAATATCTACATCCTCTTCCTCCTCCATGCCCTTGTGGTCCATGTTTTCCCCAAGGAGGTTCAGCACGAGCGCTGAAGAAGTTGAAAATTTTCAGAGCCATAGTTGCCATTTTATTTATAAGTTAAGAACTACTGAACTACTTATATATACCCTCTCTCTTTTTTTCATATATATATATATATATATATATATATATATATATATATATATATATATATATGCATATATATATAT
>JABUQX010140469.1:2500-5000 GCA_015478945.1 Trachelipus rathkii
TGTGTATTATTTTTATTGTGTGTGTACTATTATTATTATTATTATTATTGTGTGTGTGTTATTATTATTGTGTGTGTGTGTGTGTGTATTATTATTATTATTTTTATCTATTTTTTTTTCCATTTTTATATTTATTTATATATATATATATATATATATATATATATATATATATATATATATATATATATATATATATATATATATATATATATATATATATATATATATATATATATATATATATATATATTAATAATCTATCTATATATATATATATATATATATATATATATAATAATATATATAATAATATATATAATAATATATATATATATATATATATATATATATATATATAATAATATATATAATATATATATATATATATATATATATATATATATATATATTTAATAAAGTCTGAGTCTGCAACACCAGCTAACGATGACGAAGTGTTAAATGGGTCACAAGTCGTATTTTAGGTGACGGAAGTTACCTACGCCGACCACGGCCTTTCCGAAAATCTTCACTTGTGCCAAAACGGTAGTTCAGGATCACGGAATCTACCAAACGAGTCATTGAACTTATTATCAATTAACCAGGACGAACTCTTTCCAGGAAAAGTGTTACGCCAAAGTTTACGATTCTTTATAACTGGAATTATCAAACCACTTTAGGACGAACAAAAGGAATTTTTTCATTTAAACAAAGAAGGGAGTGTTATTCCGACAACGTGTCATTATTTAATAAACTGACTTATAACCGAAAATAGTGACTTGTATATATTATTACTACTATAAAAGGGGAAATTATATATTGTTGGGTACAGGGAAATATTTCATGCGTATATCTTAGAAATAGGGTTAGTAATAGAATTAGTGTTAGGGCGAAATAAAACTTATATTTATTCTTTATTATTTATTATATGAACAAAAAAACTTATGATTGTGTCTTACTTAAAACTTTTGTCTTTTATATCACTGCCACATTCCTGGTAACCTCTCATACGAACTCTTGCCTCGAAAAGTAAATAAAAATACGAAAGGATCGAGCCTATAAACTATACAGGAACTAACTTGAAGATACAAGTAAACGTTATCAGTTAGTCGATCAAAGAAGGGAAAACGCGTTATCATTAGTAACTCTTTATCATTGGTGGCCCGTACGCAGCTGAAGAAAAATAATTAGGATTAGTGGTGTAAAAAATAGTAAGTAGAGGTTAAAAAAAATTTTATTTTATTTTGTTATTCAAAAATTTTTGTTTACTTTAAAAAAAAAAATTTTTCTTTGAAAATATATTTTTGGATTATAAATTTTCTAGTTTTTGCTTTGAATAGGGATTCATTTTTTATTTTTTTTGAAATAGCAATTCATATATTTTTTTTTGTGTTTACATAACCATATTTTGTTTCTCCTTGTTGTTTTCTTTCTGTATTTAGGAAAATTACCAGGCACTGAAGGGTGAGAAAAAGGATAAAGAAAAAAATATATATATTAAAATCGTGTCAAATACAAGAGAAAAAGGAGAAAAAGAAAAAAAGGGAGAGCGAAAAGGATAATACTGCAGGTTATTGAGTATTTAAATATCAGGAGTAATAAAGGAATTTTTTGTATACTTTCTGTCCTAATTTTGAGTTGCCAAATTTTTCTTTTTTTTATTTATATATAGTTTTTTTTCTGATGTTAAATATGGACAAGGTGAATAACGGAGGTATTGAATAGGTGGAACAAGCTGCTGAGGAACAAGGTGCAGTTGGGTACTTGAAAAAGTTAGAAAGTGCCGTATTAGGGGAGACAAATGTAAATGTAGATCTAATAAAAGCAATATTGAAAGGAGCATTACAGGCTCTAGAAAGCAAAGAAGGACATACAGATGTAGAACAGAAAGGTGAGGTGCAGAAAGTTAATGTAGAACAGAAAATGAACCCAGAGGAGTTGCCACCATGACACAGAGAAATAAGGCTTACCAGAAATTAAACCGAGAATCAGATGTCAGGAAGAAAGGTATATCAAAAAAAAAAGGCAAAATATGATACAGACGAAGATAGTAGTTCTAAAAAAGGGACAAGTGACCCATTTGATACCACAGCCGAATCTGAAGATGACAAGATTAAGAAGAAGAATAAGAAGAACAGAAATAGGAGGAGAAGAACAGAAAGGAAATACACGTTTGACGAAAATTCCAATGTAGAAGAGGAATCAGAAGTTGAAAGTGAACTTAAAAAATGGCTTAAAAGGTTAGTAGAATTAGAGGAGTCAGGAGTAGAATATAATAAGGCAGCAAGTAAGATATTCATCGTCCTGGCAGGAGAAATGGTGGAGGTAATGAAGTCATTTAGAAAGGTAAATATTAAAGCCGCAAAACCTCTAAAATATGGCAAGGAAAAGGTACAGAAATTTGATGCCTTTATAGAGGATTACGAGAGATATGGCAAGTAACAATTGGGAAGAGATAAGAACCGTTGGGTGGTGGAATTAAGAAATTTCGTGGAAGGTC
>JABUQX010140469.1:12500-14690 GCA_015478945.1 Trachelipus rathkii
AACAAAATTATTTACAGAAGTTGACACTTGGACATCCGATACTTCGGTATCGCTTTCAAGAATATCAAGTGGCTCACCAGAAATTTTAGCATTTTCTTCTTCTACAATAACTACATTTTCCATAGTGGAGTCTTGGGACTTCTGACTATCTCACATTTGTGCTTCCGCGGGTGATTTTGTGCTCTCTTCAACTATGATTATCGACTGTTGTTTAGACGGTTCTTCCTCCATTTTCTGATCAACTTCCTTTCTCGCTCTTTCTGAAATATAATCTTGCTGGTCGGCGTTGCGCCTTTCCTTTGATTCTTCAAATGAATCCTCCTCAGCTCGCTCTACAATGGGGAATAACAACTCCTTCTGAGCTGCTGCGTCCTGTACGTTGCAAGGACCATGACACTTAGTCGCTTCCCATGAGAGGTTTGGCTGATATGGGGGTAATGTCCCATCGATACTCCAAATGAACAGATCATACACAACCTCTGGCAGCACTGCTGCGGTCGTTTTACTCACAAAATAAGGGGTATCTAGCACTACATTTGCGAGTGGAACTTCTCTGGCCGTACTTATCCAACAATCTCATAGTTGTATGTGCTCCAATGTAGCACTCCTCCGGTACGTATTTCTCTCGTACAACTAAAAAATTACAACCGCTATCTTGGAGTATTTGTACCCGATATCCGTTCACATTCCCATATGTTATTGGTAAATGATGCGAATATTTATCTGTTTCGCTCACCATAACTGTATCTGTAGGGAGAGACGGTTCTTCACCTGAGTTTCTCAGGACTTTTCTTCCTTTTCTGAAATCACCGGACGCTGTCGTACTTTTTCCATCTTCCCTTTGTCTGTTATTGTAGTTATTGTAACCTGCCACTATTATTGAAGTAGGGAGGTTCCTTGCAATCTCGTACCAAGTGTCCTCTCCTAGAACATCTGTAACAAGTGACCACTGCCCTCGGTTCACTGCTACTGCGACGGTGTTCTCGCCTATCGTTGCTCCCGCTGTTACTCTTTGCTCCATTGTTAATTGGTCGTGATGTATGTTGGTTTAAGGTCTTGGTGTTATCGTTTCTGTGATAACTTACATTACTTCTCGCTTTATAATTACTATTGTTGCTGTGACTACTATTATTACCGTGACTCTGACTATGTACGTGACGTGACATTAAGTTGATATGATGTGCTTCTATGTAGTTTTCAGAACTAACTATTATTTCATCGATATCTTTTTCATTCTTCTCCTTTAGATAAGTAGCAAGCTCTTTCGGCACCGTATTTAAGTATTTATCGATAGAAAAGAAATTTATAAGATCGTCAGCGGTCATTTTCACTTTTGCCGCGGTCACCCATTTTCGAAGTGCTTCGACGATCTTTCTGATATATACCTTTGGACTTTTATCCTCAGTCGGGCACATACTTTTATACTTTGTACAATATCCACTTTCAGTAAGGTTATATCTGATCAACAGTGCTCTTTTCAAATCTTCATAATTCTTAAGCTCCTCCACCATGAAATTATTGAACACCTGGACTGCTTTTCCTGTTAAGAATGATCCGAGTACTAAAGCAAATTTTTCTTTCGGCACATCATTCATCTCCGCTTGCTTTTCGAATAATAACAAATATTCTTCAATATCATTGGTCTTTCCATCGAAATTAGGAAGCTTTAATTTTGGTAATTTGCTGGCATAAGGGACGTTACTTGTATTAGGAGAGCCCTGTGAGGAAGTTATTGCAATATCATGTTGTCTCTGGTGGTCTTCCGCATCCAATTTCATCTTTAGGATTCTTTCCTCTGACTCTCTTGCACTCTTACCCCCTCAAGTTTCGCTTTACGTTCATAAGCTTCAAGTTTCTTTTCTTCTAACGCAGCAGCTACTTTCTGTTGTTCCAGCTCCTTTTCCATTTGAAGCTTTGGTAGTTCTATTTTTTTGGCTAATCTTTTTTCTTTCAGTTCTCTCTCTTTAACTATTTCTCTGTCTTTGGCTCGTTCATCCCTCAGGAAATTAATTCCATCGTGATCCACTTTCATTCTTTAATCTTTTCTCTCTCCTGCTCTGTTCCTCCTGCTGCTCTTTCTCTCTATATACTCTGCTATATATATATACTCCTCTCTCTTTCTCTCTATATATATATATATATATATATATATATATATATATATATATAAACATATATATATATATATAG
>JABUQX010140471.1:10000-11695 GCA_015478945.1 Trachelipus rathkii
TAATAATATGTGTATGTGTATAATAATAATATATATATATATATATATATATATGCGTGTGTAGTGTGTGTGTAGGTGTGTGTGTGTATGTTCTTCACCCTCTTTATTTAGAAATTGAAATGTTTTTGGTGGTTTCTCAAAATATTTAACAATATAAAATATATTAAAGTTACAGACCCAAATTATGTATTAAGGATTCTTTTATAATGTTATCACTTATTTATTCATTAGATTTTAGGAATTTATAATCAATTTCCATGGTTGGCTGAGTGTTTCTTTTAAGGTAAAAAATAAATTATTAACATTTCAGACTAGTCTTCTGTCAAGCAAATCGTACAATGAACTGAACAAATACACTGATACACTGATTTACTGATATCAATATTAAAGGATAGATCTGAAGATTTTTAATATGTTTCAAAATTTCAAAAGTAGGAAAGTGTTAGTAAATCTTTGCTGAAAAAAAACGTTCAAAAGGTTTGGCAGGTTGAACAATCGCACTAGAAATAAAATTAAAAAGGGGGATTGAGATGAGCTATTCAAAGATTACTAAATAAGATTGTAGAGAATTCAAAAAGTCTTGAAATCATTCATATTAATCTTGAGATTTAAGAAGCCTTCTGGGCAATCTCGCCAAGGCTAAGCTAAACTGGTATTACACGAGGTAGGAGAAGAAGAGAAAGATAAGCCATGACATTGAGAAGATCTTTGACGAAGAATCATAACTGAAACCTTATGTTCCCACAAGGAGTAACAGGAATTAAGTGAAAATAAGTATAGGATACTTGGTTTTGAAGCGCTCTTATATAAGAATAAAAGAGGAACTAAATTATGGCAGAACGTGATTATAGGATCTATAATAAATCCTTATAAGGTTCATTTTTGAAGCACAGACTCACAAGTTTTCTTATCTTAACACATGTCTTGCAGGAAGATCCATCAATACTTAGATATTTAATGACTTGGGTAGTATGATCTTCATTTATAGTTAGTAACAATTTATTACTAAAAAGTGTTATGTGAATCATTAATTTGACATTTTATTGTATTCGGCAGGGACAAATATTATCCGACTTCACAATAATCACTGTTTTGCAATACATTTTTATTTGCCCAATATATCAAATTTTCACTTAACTGTCAAGCTACTTACATGCACAAGGTCATTTTAATTGTTATATATATTTATATATATATATATATATATATATATATATATATATATATATATATATATATATATATATATATATATATATATATACATATACAAACAAGGATATTTTAATTTTTATATATATATATATATAATATATATATATATATATATATATATATATATATATATATGTGTGTGTGTATTATTATTAATTGTTAATTGTGTGTGTGTGTGTGTGTGTGTGTGTGTGTGTGTGTGTGTGTGTGTGTGTGTTATTGTGTTTGTGTGTGAGTGCATGTGTGTGTGTGTGCTTACATATGTATATAATTACATGCATATATATATATATATATATATATATATATATATATATATATATATATATATATATATATATATATATATATATATATATATATATATATATATATATATGTTTGTTTAAATATATACATATATATATATACTCTTTCTTTCTCTATATATATATATATATATATATATATATATATATATATATATATATATATATATGT
>JABUQX010140472.1:0-10000 GCA_015478945.1 Trachelipus rathkii
TATTTGAATATTCTTCAAATTTCATGTATACTATTTTTGCCTTCAAATGTTTATATGTCTACTTATGTCTTCGGACATAATTAGATATGTTTGCATTTGAAAGTATAACTATGTATTTTAGTTATTATTTCTTGTATAATTATTATAACATACTTTCTCACTCCGTGTTTAGCGCAGGAAGTAATGTAGCACTCCATTAACTTTGTAAAAATTTTAATTTATGTTCGTACTTATGCTAAAATTTGCGCGAGCAAAATTTTAGCATAAGTCGAAGTGAAATAGTATATAAACCCGTTCTGTTGAGGTACTCGAGCAATTATTAAGAATCAGAAGAAATTATTAAGAATCAAAAGAAAATCTCACTCAAGATACTCTCTTCAGAAATCCTCCCGGCAAGAGCGATAAACTTCAAGGAAAAGGCTGCGACTTGAATTTCGATCACAAATTTTCGCACTAAACGAAGAGTCAGAGGCAATTGTGGAAAACGCGCTGGAAAAGGCTGTGACTACCAATTCGCCTACGAAGAGAGAGTATCTCAACAGAAGGGACTTTTGTTACTTTACTTTCATTGAATATCTTTATTTATGTTGAATAAAAACATTATTTCAAATATGGATCTTTAAATTACCATCCTCTTATATAGGGTGCTTGCTCACAAAACAACACTCCAAGTTTTTCTCTATATATATATATATATATATATATATATATATATATATATATATATATATATATATATATATATATATATATATATATATATATATATATTTATATATATATATATATATATATATATAACATATATATATATATATATATGCTATATATATATGTATATAATTTAAAACGTTAGTGGTCGGGTTCGTCTGTCTGTATTTAGATATGTGTGTGTGTTTACCAGTTTGCGCGGATGCAAGCGCAGCAGCGAAACAACACTCAACACTAATAACAGCAATACCATCCCGATAAAACGTATACGATAGATAAAAAGCCAAAAAAGAAAAAAACAGAAACGAAAAAAACAAAAAATATTAAATGAAATAAAGATGAGTTAGTCCTAAAGGAATTTGTTCCTCCTATACTCTCTCTCTCTCTATATATCTCTCTCTATATATATATATATATATATATATATATATATATATATATATATATATATATATATATATATATATATATATATATATATATATATATATATATATATACTACTTACTCTCTATATGTGTATATATATATATTCTGCCCCTGGCTCACCTTAGTGGAGGGGCCACACCGCCTCCAGAAAGCCGGCCACTACTCTTGGGCGGTTCCACAGGTCAAGAATAGAAGTTATAGCAAAGGTGGTACGGATAGCGTCGAGGGCGGGCACTCCAGAAGGAAGTGCTCCATTGTGTCCGGGGATATACGACATCTAGTGCAGATGGGGGATATAACGTTGTCAAGTTTGAATCTGAATTTATATTGCATAAGATTTGGGTGGTGGCCTGATCTGCTCCGGGCGAGGTTAATTTGGTTTCTTCTGGACAGTGATTCTTCTGTAGGGGAGATGTTTGGGGATGGTGTGTTTAGTAGATTGTTATTGGGGCGATTTTGTAGATATGTGTTAGTTAATTGTGTATGGATGTGAGAGAGCCAAGACCTATTTGGGGGTGGGGGAGGAATGTTGTTGTAGATGTCATTATAAAGTTTGGCTGGTGAGGAGGGGGGGGATTTTAGTCTGTGTCGGGGGGGGTTGGCGAGTATTTGGTGGCATGGATGGGTTGGATTGAGTGTTTTCTGGAAAAATTGTGTCCCTACCATGTTCAAGTGGGTAGGGATGGGAAGGATGTGTGTCTCGTCATGTAAATGCTGGATGGGGGTTGTTTTAGTACATCCAGTGATTATTCTAAGGGCAGTGTTTTGTGTAACTTGCAATTTATTTAAGTTGGATTGTGATAGTGCTGAGAACCATGCGGGGGAGGCATAGTTTATATTAGTTCTGAGGAGTTGTTTGTAGATTGTGGTAAGGGTGTGTTTTCTGTCGCTGAAGTTGTGTTGGGAGAGAGTTCGGAGGGTGTTTAATTTCCGTTGGGTTGAGGAAGTAATTTGGTCGATGTGGGGGGAGAAAGTCATATGTGTGTCGTAAGTGAGTCCTAATATTTTTGGGGTTTTGTTTAGGGGAAGGGGGTTGTTGTTCAAGTAGACTATTGGGTGGAATGAGGATTGGTGGCGGTCAGTGGTTAGGAGGGTAATGGAGGATTTAAGGGGGGAAGCTGTCATTCTATTGGTGAGTAGCCAAGTTTCTAATAATTGTAGGTATTCTTGGGTGTGCTGGGTGGCTGTGTTTACAAGTGGATGTTGGGAAATGAGACTGATGTCGTCTGCGTAAGTAATTAGTTTGGTGGATTGGTTGGTAGGGGTGGGCAGATCTGCTGTAAAGAGATTGAAGAGGAATGGAGAGAGAATGGCGCCCTGTGGTACGCCGTTTTGCAGTTTGATGGAGTGTGAGAGGGTGTTTTTATGGAGGACTTTGGCATATCTATTGGTAAGGAAATTTGAAAGCCACTTTTTATCATTGTTTTCTAGGGGGGATTGAAGAATTTTTTGTATAAGGATGTATGTGGGGACAGTGTCAAAGGCTTTGTTAATGTCGATGGCTGTAAGTATGGATCTGTGTGATGGGGATTGGTTGAAGCCATTAATTATGTGTTGTGTGAGGGAGGTGAGGGCTGTTGTTGTTGAATGATTGCCTTTAAATCCGTGTTGGAATTCTGGGAGGGTGATGTGTGGGGATATTTTTTTTAATATTAGTTTCTCCAGCAGTTTGCTGATGGTGGAGAGAAGAGAGATTGGGCGATAGGAGGATGGGGAATTGGGGTCTTTTTTAGGTTTCAATTTTGGGATAATGAATGCTTGTTTCCAGATTGGGGGTATATAATTAAGTTTCCAGGATTTGTTAAAGATTTCTGTGATGAGAAGAATTGCTTTTCCTCCTAGGTGTTTCAGGTGGAAGTTTGAGATTGAGTCTGGTCCTGTTGCTGGTGAATTTTTAAGGGTTTTGATTGTCTCTGATATCATGTTGGTTGTAAAAGGAGGTGGAGGGTTGTGATCTGAGGGAAGTTTTTTGAGTTGTTTTTTTGTTAACCTATTAATGGGGAGAGTAGGTTTACGGGAGATATTAGCGTAGTGTTTTGCGAGGCTGTCTGCTTGTTGTTTTGAGGAAGGGAGGGAGTTGTCGGGCAAGGATGGGGATTCGTGTGAGGGAGGGGGGTTGTTTTGTGAGTTGTTTAGTTTTTTGATAACCTGCCAGGTTTTCTTATTATCTATGCGTGAGATGTTGTTTTGTAGGTATTCTGTAAACTTGTTAGTAGTGTTAGTGGTTATGAGATTAGAGATCTGAGTGTTTAGGTATATATATATATATATATATATATATATATATATATATATATATATATATATATATATATATATATATATATATATATATATATATATATATATATATATATATATATATATATAAAGTGCCTGAATGTCAATGATAAATACAACTTAAAAGGATGAAACGCTGATGTAAATCTTTCAAAGTTTGCGAGAGAGAGATTTATTTAAAATTTATGCTAATAATAATATAAGGAAGCTAAAGTATAATCAACGTTCAATTTCCTCTTTCTCATAAATCAATTTAGTTACGGATTTTGGAAACCTTTATATATATATATATATATATATATATATATATATATATATATATATATATATATATATATATATATATATATATATATATATATATATATATATATATATTTTGGTTTTTCTGTGTCTGTTAGATATATATATATATATATATATATATATATCACTGCTGCTCTCTCTATTATATATTATTAAATTAACCCCTAATAAATGCAAGTTACTCTAACACATGTTAAAACAGTAAGTTATATTGACAGAAGGGAAGATGGGTGATAAAACCTATCTATAAGAGAGGCCTTTCTGTCTTTTTGGACTTTATTCAATCTGATCAACCATGCGCACTCAAATTTGTTCAGTTTTAAATGACTAACAATCCGCAGCGTTAGAGATTTGTTGGTTGTTTTCCATAGCTGGGCATGCCGCAACGATTTTCGGCTATTCGGCTAATCGGCTACGCCGCACTATCAATTCTTATAGCCGTAGTCGTAGCCGAAATTTTTTTTTAAATAGTCGGACAAGCCAACGACGCACTGCATTTTTCCGCGGCTATCGTTTCGGCTATGGAATTTTTTTAAATTAATTAAGTGAACCCTAACTCCGTTCTCCCTGATGACAAGTCACTTTCGAAAACGGGTTTTATATTGGTATGAAAAAGGCGTGGCATTGTAGTGATAAGTGTGTAATAATATTTTCAGTCTTAGTTCTATACTAATACGAATAAGATGTGTCAAAAGCTAAAAGAAGAAAAGTGCAACCTGTTTTAAACACGCAGTTTTATTCAAAATTCCTTTGTGATGTTCTTGTCATGTTATTATTTTATTAATTAGGTATTATTATTATTATGTTACTAAGTAATTAAGTAATAATTATTATAATTACTAATTTACTGATTAGTAGTTACTAGTTACTAAGTAATTAATTACTAGTAAAATATATATATAACAAATTAATAATATAATAATATAATATATATATATATATATATATATATATATATATATATATATATATATATATATATATATATATAATAATAATATAATATATATATATATATATATATATATATATATATATATATATATATATATATATATATATATAATAATAATATATATATATATATATATATATATATATATATATATATATACTGCTGCTGCTAACTCTTTATATTATATATATATATATATATATATATACTCATATATATATATATATATATAACTATATATATATATATATTAATTAGATTTATTAATTTATCAGATACTGAAATTTAATTAAATAATTTGTATAAAGTATAAACATAAAATTATTAAAATAATTAAATACATGGATAAGTTTGTGACTAGGACCAGAGGTGTTTCTGGAGACAGTTCAGCCGCTGCCAGTAGTAGCTTAAGGAGCAGCTCTCCCATTTTAAATGAGAGCTGTGACATGGACAGCCAAAGATCTCTTACTGATCCTGTCACTGTAACCCTTGATTGTGAGGAGACGAGGGATCCTGGAAACCAAGGCCAAGAGGGCAACGAGGATGCCGTCAAAGAGTTGAAAAGCTATTTGCTCACTCTTGAGAGGTAAGAAACTCGCCTCCATGCTATAGTAAAGACTAAAGACTAAAGACTAAAGAGCATAGTAAAGAGTAAAGACTATAAAGTAACCAAATTAAATCTTTAAATAAAATCTAGTAAATTAACTTTTTTTGAATTTTTTCATGATTGAACATTTAAATATGAAATTACAATAGTCAAATTCAAAAAAATTAAAAACTTCTATTTATTTCAGTTTCTTCATCTTTGAAAAATTTTTGAGGACTGATGAGAAAGTTGATGGGGTGTCTCTTAGGAAGATTCACACTGGTGTTGCCAAGTGTAAACATCCTGCCTGCAAAGGGAAGAAGGGGCTTTCCTACAGCACCCAGACAAGGTCCCACCTCAAGCAGCATTACAAGCATGTAAGTTTAAATAATTATTAATTAAATAATTTAGATAAGATCACAACAACTAACTGGTGTTGCTAGTTAATTAGTTATCAAGATTTAAACACTCTTGTATAAAGTCTTGATACTTTATACAAATGTTATCAAAGAAAATTAAAAAATTTGTAATTAAAGTTTGTATTATTTTTATATACCAGATGCACAATGACCTTCTCCCTCACCTCTCTGCAGCCATTGAAGGGCTTAGCAAGCGCGGTCGCTCCAGTTCAAGGGAGAGTGAGTCTCGCAAGCGTCAGATGTCTCTGGATGAGAGCTTCAGGTCAAAGTTCAGCCAGCAGAGAGCAAGACAAGGTTACACCAGGTGAAAAAATTCAGAAACATAATATTAGTTATTTTAATTGAACTCAATTTTTTTTAAATAGGTATATGAGCGACTTAGCGTCTTCACGTTTTAAAAATATTTTTATTAAAAATTTAAAATATATTGATTTATTAACTTAATTACTTTTTCATCATTAGGTGGTTCATTCATTCAATGATGCCACTGGATTTAGCTGATGATCCTTACACGAAGGAGATGTTTTACCTCATTAATCCCGAGTTTCATCCCACCTCAAGGAGGACTTTGAGCAGGGATATTGAAAAGCTGATGCAAAAGGGGAAGACTCGACTGATAAACAACCTCTTCCACCAGAAGTGGGTGGCCACTACAGCCGACAGTTGGACCGCCCACAATAGGTCCTTCTTGGGAATGACAGTCCACTGGATTGACAGGGTCAACCTCAAAAGGTGCCATGCAACTTTGGCGGTCAGGGAGGTGAAGGTAAGAAAATTAAAAAGTTAAATTTTGTCATTTTATACCTTAGTCTCATAACCATAAGAACATATGAGGTGTAAATATTATTTAATTTACAGACTAAAACAATAAAATTATTGTCTTTAGGAAAGGCAAACTCACCAGTTACTGGGGAAACTAATCACAGAGATTCATCATGAGTTTAGCATCCACGGTAAGGTGAAGGCCACCACTACGGACAATGGCACCAACTACGTGGCAGCCTTCAACGCCTTTGGTGAGTCCAACCAGGACCAGGAGAACCTTCCTATGGACCCTGATTATCCTGACTTGGAGATTGTGGATCTCCAGGAGCTCCTGAGGGCTGAGGGTGACAACCCAAGTCTGCCGCCTCAACACCGCTGCAGGTACTTAGAATTCGCGAAAACTAGTGCTAAATGCTACTAATATATATTAATAATATTATTAAGTAATAAGTATTAACAAATAAAGATTTGTCATTTAAGATTTAACTAATAATCTTTGAATTTCTTGAATTAAATATCTTATTGTTTCAGTGCTCACACACTCAATCTGTTGGCGACAACAGATGTGAGTGATATACAGGGCTGGAGCAAGGGGGGCTCACAGTGGAGGAGGACCATAGCTAAGATCCAGGCCCTGTGGAACCTTCAGAACAGGGCCCCAGTGGTGGCCAACCAGATCAAGATTGTCGCCAAAAGAAAACTGAAGACTCCTGTGGTGACAAGGTAGTAGTAGTTACTATTAAAAAAAGAAATTTAGCGTAAGAAATTGTTGCCGATTAATTATAGACAAGTTCATTTTATAAGTTTTTGATATTTTATATAAAGTTATATTTATTTCTGCAGATGGAACTCCCTATATGATAGTGTGATGGTCCTTCTGGAGGTTTTAAGGGTCGAAAACCAAATGGATGCCATAAACACCATCCTCATCAAGCAGCCCAAGGGAGGTTCCCCTCTCACAGAGGTAGACGTCGAGGTAAATATAAAGTATTTTTAAAGTAGCAATTGCTCTTTTAATATTTTTATTTATAATTTAATAAATTTATTAAATTATAAATCTCCTCACAAACCCAAACCCCCTCCATTAATCCCTGTTCTGTACCTGTACCATCGCTCTTGCTTGCCCAACACTCATATCGCTACTTCGTAAACAATCTCTAACTGAATATATCCACCTTTTTTTCCGGTCGTCCGACAGGCAAAACACTCTCACATGTGCTCTTATACACTTTCTTAACCAATATGGTGTTCTCCACCTTCTCCACATGTCCAAACCATCTTACAAAATCCTCATCAAATTTGGCAGTCTTTTCCCTTACCCGCAAGACACGCTTCCATGATAAACTCGTTCCTCATCTTATCCAATCTCCTAACTGCCAAGAACGCCCTCAGATTGTCCATCTGTACAACCCTCACTCTTGATCTATTCGCCCTATTCCATACAGATACCTCGCTCTCGTGCTCCCGTATTTTTATTAATAATCAATTATGCTTACGTAACTAAGCAATATATTAATTTTCACTCTTTCAGGTCATGAACGAGTACACATTGGTCATGCAGCCTGTGGCGCAGTGTCTTGATATGCTTCAGGGGGAGAAAAGGGCATACATGGGCACCCTCCTACCCCAACTTTGGTTGATGAAGACCAGCCTTGAGGAGAAGAGTGAAAATATTCATCTTGTGTATGCAAGGCCACTAGTACAGGCCCTCCTCAGTGGCTATGAAAAGAGGTTTGGCCACCTCTTTCAGAATAGGGATCTCCTTATGGCCACTGCCCTTCACCCCTCCTTCACCCTTAAGGCCCTAGAAAGCATTGCACCTGACATGGTGGAGGAGATCGGGGACAGGATTACCCGGAAGATAGGGGACTCCATCAAACCCACTGAGAAACAGCAGCAGCGTCAGCTTGGCCAGCCAACAGAAAAAGAACCCCACAATTCAGACGCACTCCTATTCAGTAAATTGTTTTCTAGAGTATTGGTACGCAGAGCAAGCCAGCAACAGGATGTGGAAATCGTCATACGAAAGTCCATGGAGGAGTGGGTGCCCTCTCAAGAAGATCCGAGCTGTTCCTGTTTCCCCAACCAGCATAGGGAGATATGGATAGATCTATTTATAAAATATAATACCCCCATTCCTAGTTCAGCAGCTGTGGAGAGGTGCTTCAGCGCGGGTGGGGACATCCTCAGGGCCAAGAGATCGTCCTTGAAGGAGGAAAGGTTTGAGGACCTTCTTTTCCTCAAAGGAAATATGGACCTCCTGCAGGAAGTGATTAGCCAGGAGGACATGGAGGAGGAAGAGGACCTATAGCTATGAAAGTATTTAACTATTTATGCAGTTAACATTTAATAAAAAAATTAAATAAATCTGTTTTACTATCTTATAAAAGGTTTAAAATGTAAAGGCATGCTTTCGTTATCGCGCAAAAGTTTACTTTGTAATTTAACGGTATCGCCGTAGGATAGCCGAATAGCCGCATAGTTAATGCCGCACTGAGGTTTTCAAAAATGCCGACGACGCACTAGTTAGGTGGCAAAGCCGAATAGCCGATGACGGACCTCGAAAAATTATAGCCGCGCCCAGCTCTGTTGTTTTCCTTGGTCTATTTAGCAATGATTTTCCACTTTTTAGCAGTGAGTAATATGTTGTTAAGAAATGTGTCAATTTTCATTTCCCCCTCCATTATGTTCATATGATGTTCCTTTGTGCTAAAAATCAGAATGCTTTCCAATAATTTGCGTTTAAATGCGTTTCCATTCTTCTTTAAGATCTGTTGGTTCCTTATGTTGATGTGATGTTGAATTCGTTTCTGTGTTTATCTATGGCCGAGTTCAAATTGTCTGTTTGTAGGTCATATCCATGTTACCGAAGGTTTTTTTTTATATTTTTTAACTCATTCTCTAATTTTGTGGGGCTGCAAATCCTAATGCCTCTCAAGATTTGTGAGGAAAAGACACCTAATTTTGTGTTGCAAGAGTGTGAAGAATGTCAATTGATTTAGGAGTCTACATGGGTAGGTTTTCAATAGACTGTTGTTATAGGTTTTGAATCCTCATTTATCTGTATTAAAATGTCTAAAAAGGTAGGGTGTTGGAGATGGAAAATTCTAAGGTGAATTTTATGAAAGAGATTTGTTGGTTAATGTGTTCTAGTAGGACATGAGAGTCCAAATGAAGGGGTAAATCTACAAACACATCATCCATGTATCTCTTACAGAAAAAATTGAGTACCTGGGGTGATTGAATATGGAATGTTTTTCAAAATATTCCATAAATATATTGCTTAGGGTAGGTGAGAGAAGGGAGCCAATGGGAGACCTGTATTTTGTTTTTAAAACTTGAAGTCAAATTGAAAATGATTGTGTTGAGTTAAAAGTATGACTAACTGTATTAAAATGTTAACAGTGATAATGACAATAGATCGTACCTCTGCGGAAAAGCTTCACTTTTCTTGAAGAATTACAATCGACTGCCATACCACCGGTATTATTATTATTATTAGTATTATTATTATTATTATTATTATTATTATTATTATTATTATTATTA
>JABUQX010140472.1:15000-18475 GCA_015478945.1 Trachelipus rathkii
TATAATTATTAACAATAATTTTTTTTTTTTATTTTTTTACATTTTCCTATCTAACATTTTACCAGGATTCCAAAAATGTATTCCTTTTCACTGTAGCTATTGTAGTTTTTGAGATTTTTTACATTTTCCGCACTAAAATTGGACCAGCATTCCAGCAATGTATTCCTTTTCCCTGTAGCTATTGTAGTTTTTGAGATATGAGAATGGAATTGAAGAAATTTTTGCTGTTAATGAAATACATCTTTCCCCTATATATATATATATATATATATATATATATATATATATATATATATATATATATATATATATATATATATATATATATATATATATATATATATATATATATATATATATATATATATATATATATATATATCTTATATATGCGTGATATTAATATATATATTTATATATATATATATATAAATAAAAATATATATATAACTAATAACAATAATAATAATATATATGTAATATATATATATATATAACCTTATATATATGTAATATATATATATATATGTAATAATATATAACAATATATATATATAACTATAATATATATATATATATATATATATATATATATATATATATATATATATATATATATATATATATATATATATATATATATATATATATATATATATATATATATATATATATATATATATATATATATATATATATATGCTGCTGCTATATATATATATATATATGTGATTCAATTGGAAAGTTTGTTTTTACGATGGAAACCTAAAACGCATAGCATTTACGATTGTTAAAAATTTATTATGAGTCGAAAGAATAATGTTTGGCATTTACTTTTTAAAGATTATCTTATTTAAATGTTGGCCTCGACTACGGTTGAAATGGTCCATCCTGAAGGTCAAATCGAGGGCGACGCGTTCGAGCATAGCGACCGGTATGTCGCGAATAACGCGAGCAATGTTGGCTTCTAAATCGTTGATGGAGGCTGGCTTATCCCTGAAGACCAGTGACTTCACGTAACCCCAAAGGAAATAATTCAATAGTCCAAAACGTGAAATAAATTGCTCACCAAAATGACTTCTCAATAGGTCCATTGTTTATCCAGCTGTATGGCAAGTAGCGCCGTCTTGTTGAAACCAAAGCTCACGGAGGCCACAGGCTTCACTCTGTGGCAGCAAATATTCCGTTATCATGTCGCGATAGCGCTCCCATTCACGGTTACATTCTGTCCGGCCTCATTTTTGAAGTAATTTCGACCGATGATTTCGCCGCCCCATAGACCAGTGGTCTCCAAAGTGGGGTACGCGTACCCCGGGGGGTACGCAGAATGATACTTGGGGGTACGCCAAAGAAGTAGCCTCACGATCACTTGCGAGTGTATGATCTTGTATCAAGTGAGATATATATATATATATATATATATATATATATATATATATATATAAATTTATATATATATATATATATATATATATATATATATATATATATATATATATATATATATATATATATATATATATATATATATATATATAAACTCGTGGGCAAATTTAATGCATCACCCGTAAATATAATTTAAACTCTTTCATATTGGGAAATGTAGGGCTAGGGTTTGGTTTTATTTGGTTCATACCTAACTCGGGAGTGTTGCACAGGGTTATAAATGTATAAACCGTATGTAACGACAGTGTGTAGGGAATTAAATGGCATAATATAAGAAAACGAAAAAAAATATGGATATGATGATTTTATTAATCAACATCAATATTCTACAAATTACAATGTGAAATGCAGAGTAAAGGTGTCTAATAATGGGTGTACCCCCTCTGGCCCTTCCAACTTCCTCCAAGCGATTCGGCATTGATCTTGGAGATGGTCTCCTGCGGGATGTTCTCAAAGCGTTTGCAAGCTCTCTGAGTGTGGATGGAGCACGTTCACGGGCTCGAACTCTCCAACCCCCATGCATATTCTATGGAATTAAAATCTGGGTTTTTAGCAGAAGGGCCAGGAGTCTGATCCCCACTCGTTGTAGGTACCATTAGACGACCTGTGCAGTGTGCTGTGGCGCTGTCATGGGTAACAAAAAAATGGACGCGCCGAAGGACGCGAAAGGCACTATATACTCTTGGGGGATGTCTTCCGCATACCTTTCAACCGTTAGCGTTCCTCTGCTCACGATATGCAACTTCCGTGCGAGCACCCAAACATATGCCAGCCCACACCATCATAGAGTCACCTCCAAAACGAATCGTTGGGGAGATATTGCAAGAAGAAAGGTGCTCACCAGCACATCTCCCAATTCGCCGACTTCCATCTGGTCCATGTAGTGTGAACCTCAACTCATCTGTGAGTGTCCAATCTCCATACGTTTGTGATAAATGAAATCGCAACCCGATGCTCCCTGATCAGGAGAGGGCCGATGGCAGACCTTGTAATACGCACTCCACGTTCATTCTGTCGTCTTCTCACTGTACGCTCGGAAATGGGCACATATCTGACCTCACGGAGCCTGTGTTGTAGCTATACGCTTGCTTGGAAACGATCACGAAGCACTGCCAGACGGAGGAATCTGTCATCTCTCGGACGTTGCCCTCGGGCGACCCTGACCATGTCGTCTACGGTTGCTGCCAGTCTCCCTGAACCGACGAAGGATTCGACTGACCGTCGATTGGTTTACCCCGAGTTGCTGAGCCACCTGTCTCGGAGAATGGCTACTTCCAACAGTGTGATAACTCCTATGGCACGTTCCTCTTTGACGATGTCTTTCCATTGTGACAGTCTTTGTCAAGCTACGACTTACAGCATATGGTTTGTTTCGTTAGTTGGTTGGTGCCTTGTCATCTTCTCCCTATGAACGTACTTTCAAGAATTTGTAATTTGGTTGGTTGTCTTTTATTATGCCATTTAGTTCCATACACGGTGAAATTACATACGGTATACACTCCGAAGTTAGGTATTACCAAATAAAACCAAACTCTAGCTCTACATTTCCAAAAATGAAAGAGTTTACATTATATTTACGGATGATACATTAAATTTGTCCGCGTGTATATATATATATAAATATATATATATATATATATATATATATATATACACTCTCCTGTCTCCTCCTCCACTCACTCACCTCATGTATGCTGTTGTAATAATGTGTGTGTAATGTCAATGTAATGTGGGACATGTGTGGGTGTGTGTGTGTGTGTGTGTGTGTGTGTGTGTGTGTGTGTGTGTGACTCCTCTCTCTCCTCTCACTCCTCCTCTCCTCATTGCATTGCTCATATATGTATGCTATGCTCATGTATGTAATATATAACTTTCTTTCAATATTTTCCTTTCTATGTGTGTATGTGTATGTATATTGAACCATGGGGATTTTTTAATGGGGTGTTGCTGGATCTTGGGGTTGCCACTTGATCCAAGGTTTGGACCATGGACCACCATAGGCTGATGCGTTTCTCTGATATTTTAAAGA
>JABUQX010140473.1:12500-20000 GCA_015478945.1 Trachelipus rathkii
TATATATGTATATGTAATATATATGTATGTATATATATATATATATATTATTATTATTACATTGTTGATTATACAAGTATGTATTTGTATGTATGTATATGTATGTATGTATATATGTATATGTATGTGTATATGTATGTATATATATGTGTAGCAACTATGTATATGTATATTCCACAGAACTTATCTTTGTACTATGTTATTGTTGTTATTGTTACATTGATATACAAGCTTGCTATTCCGCTATGTATATATGTATATATGTATATATATATAGCAACAACAACCAGCATGTATGTATATGCTGTATATTCTATATATGTGCTCATGTATGTATGTATGTAGACAATATATATGAATGTATGTGGATATATATATATATGTATATATGTATATATATGTGCTATATATCTTCCTTCTTTCTTCATATGTATGTATGTATATGTATATATATATGTATATATATATATATATATGCTCTTCCTATATATATGTATATGTATATATGTATGTATATATATATATATATATATATGTATATATATATATGTATGTATATGTATATATATATATGTATATATGTATATATATATGTATGTATGTACGGTATATATATGGGGTGAGGGAGATAAAATTTCGGCTTGCTCGGAAGGTGAGGATGATTGTAAAAGTAGTTTTCTCAATTAAAAGATAAATAATTTATAATTATTAAGTTATAAGAGAATGATTGAAATTAGAATGGTGGTAAATAGATTTCAAAATGAGGTAATCATTCAATACATTAATAAACAAAATTTTTGTAAAAACCTTTAAATTACTTTCTTTAAATAATGATTAAAATAATTTGAATTAACTATATATATATATATATATATATATATATACATATATATATATATATATATATATATATATATATATATATATATATATATATATATATATATATATATATATAATCTAGTGGGCAAATCCCGGATACCTACCAAATCCCACAAGGCCAAATCAAAGGTCGACATGCCCTGATACACGGCGTTTGAAAGAGTATTCGTCAATGGAAGTTGGAAAATAGACGATGAAAGTATGTTCCAGGCTTTACCAGTGGAGTACATGAAAGATTGAGCATAGCGGTCAAGTCTGGGGTCAGAGAGTTGGAAAGAGAAAGAAATTGAGAGACTGTGGAAAGTGAGAGTTGCACGAGCTCTCCTCAAAGGAGGAATTATGCTCGACTAGAAAGTTTAGAAGAGAGAGAGAGAGAGAGAGAGAGAGAGAGAGAGAGAGAGAGAGAGAGAGAGAGAGAGAGAGAGAGAGAGAGAGAGAGAGAGAGAGAGAGAGAGAGAGTTATCAAGTCGAAAAGTCTTAAACTGCACCTATGTATGCATATATAATTTAAAATATTGCCTAGCAATATGACATAAAAGCTCTTTGATTAACTGCTGATGGAAATCAACATCCAATAAAAGCTAATCCCAAAAAAATAAATTGTTAATGCAAGAAATCGTGGGACAATGAAAAAATTAAAGTCATCAGAATTTTAATTACAGTTTTTGATTCATTTTTCTTTTCAGTTTTTTGTCAGATTTCTCCTCAAGATCATTTTCTCATTAATGAAGTGACAACTCATTACATTTTTTTCCTTTCAACATTGCTTCTTTGATTTACTTGAAGTTCATAAATATCCCTTAATTTCTCTATTCTCATTTTCATGAGAGATTTCTCTTTTAGTTCCTCATTTCAATGAGCTTACTCAGCTTACTAACAAACTCTCTAAATTTAAATCCCCATATTTGAAGATTAAACATTTTTGCTTCCCCTATCTCTTCCATTATCAAATTATTCCTAATTACACTTTCGACGTGTCGTCTTTGTTGTCTATTATTCTTGTCTCTCCCTTAGATTTTATCATTTATATTATATTTTGACATACTTTCCTTTACTTTATTTAAGTATTTCCCACTAATCTCTTTAAGACCTTAAATTAAATCTTACTTCGATCATTTTAGGTATACTTTCCATGAAGCTTTTCTCTTTATTCAAAATCCTCTTTCTAAGTTCTAATCTTTTATTAATATTATAAGACTTTCTTCTTATATTTTCTTTGATCTAATTTATTTCCTTAAAGTATTACAATCCTTTTACTTAATTTCTTTTTCACTACAGGAATTCATCCTCTTCTTGTTTTACTTTATAGCATTAATAAAATTTTATCTTTGACACATATACATTCACTTCTTTACTTTATTTTAATGCATATTTCTCCTCAATGTCTTCATTATATAAATAAAGTTATAATTGTTGTAAAAATCATGTTTTTATTCTTGTGATAAGAAAATTGATGATAATAATCTCTTCAAGCTATTAAATAAACCCGAGTAGTCTTTTTAGTTACCAAGCGTTTTCGTCTTTTGGGCTTGTCTTTGTCTTTTCGTCTCTTACGTTTGTCTTTTGCCTATGTCATTGTCTTTATTCTTCGCAAATTTTGAAAATTATTCATTTGTGTGTATGATCCAATTTCCCTTCCCTAGAAATCCATTTATCCGAAAAGCATTATTTATTTATTCATTTATTTATATATCTTTTATTGCTATTTAAAATACTAATGCTACTACTACTACTACCACTACTACTACTACTACTACTACTACTACTACTACTACTATTACTACATACAATAATAATAATAATAATAATAATAATGATAATGATAATGATAATGATAATGATAATGATAATGATAATGATAATGATAATGATAATGATAATGATAATGATAATGATAATGATAATGATAATGATAATAATAATAATAATAATAATAATAATAATAATAATAATAATAACAATAACAATAACAATAACAATAATAATAATAATAATAATAATAATAATAATAATAATAATAATAATAATAATAATAATAATAATAATAATAATAATAATAATAATAATGTGTCTGTGAATGTTAGCTATTGATTTTGAAAACATTTGAGTTTTGCCTACTCTTTTGTGTGTTTTGTAGGTGTTTGATCTTTTTCAGCAAGAGGTGACATAGAAACAAAATGGAATGAAATTAGAAAGTAAAACATGAAATAATAAGGGCAAACGAGGATATATAACAACAAAAATCATTGGATTTTCTGGGTCTGAAGATTTTATTTTTATTATAATTGGAAACAGCGGAATAGCTAAAAATGTGATCGCCCTGATGCAAACTTTAAAATCGACCTCTGTAAAATATTTTGAGCAAAATCGTAGGTGTGTACACCGAGGAGCAATTTTTAAAACAACGTTTAATAACATATTGGTTACTAACCTCAGTAGAGTTAAGCCTAAAATTTTTTGTCAAGTTTACTTTGCGGACAGTCGTTTGAGGGTGATGCCGGACAGTGTTTAGGTTTTGGAAACAATGAGAAATTATACCTTTAAGAATTTGGATGCTTGTATATTTAGAGTTTATTATAAAGATGTCTTTTTAATTATATGAATGTGTATTTATGTCTGTATTGTTTAATGGTAGGTAGTAAGTCTGATATATAAGAGTATGTCAGTGTTTAATTAGGGTAATGAAATGAATGGTTGTCGGCCTTTGGCCATGATTTCCTTTGTTACAACCAAGCAGAAAAAATGTTAAGAAAAGCATAGGAATGACCTCAATCAGCTTTTATGTATAAGGGATATATATTAATGGGTAATAGATCTGCAGGTAAGCTTCGAGTAGGCCTTTCTTTTGATTGGCATACTTAAAGAATTATTGTTAATAATAATAATAATAATAATAATAATAATAATAATAATAATAATAATAATAATAATAATAATAATAATAATAATAATAATAATAAGCGGTCGCAGCAGCGGCGGCAGCGGCGGCGGCAGCGGCAGCGGCAGCGGCAGCAGCACGGCGGCGGCGGCGGCGGCGACGGCGGCGGCGGCGACGGCGGCGGCGGCGGCGGCGGCGGCGGCGGCGGCGGCGGCGGTGGCGGCGGCGGTACTACGCGAGCGACGGCGGCGGCGGCGGCGGCGGCGGCGGCGGCGGCGGATCCACTATATATATATATATATACAGTATATATATATATATATATATATATATATATATATATATATATATATATATATATATATATATATATATATATATATATATATATATATATATATATATATATATATAAATAATAATAATAATAATATTAATAATAATAATAATAATAATAATAATAATAATAATAATAATAGCAAAATAATAATAATAATAATAATAATAATAAGACTAATAAAACGTAAAATATGCACGACATCAAACTAAAGCAAACATAACTAAAAACTCCAACACAAAAGTACGAAATAATGTTTTAAATGATTTAACTTATAAAGGTGAGGAAGGGTTTTCTAGAGATTGAACCTCATGCGTTGAATTTTTTTGTTCATGACCAGCATGAACTATTAAATTGAACATAAATTGATTGATTAAAAAAAAAAAATATATATATATATATATATATATATATATATATGTATATATATATATATATATATACATATATATATATATATATATATATATATAAAATATCTATATATATATATATATATATATATGGTGGAGAAAATTTTTTGTATATATATATATATATATATATATATATATATATATATATATATATATATATATATATATATATATATATATATATATATATATATATATAAAAATATATCGCTCTATATATACTATATATATACTCTATATATATATATCTTCTTATATTTAGTTTTAATAGGAAAAGCAACACTAGAGCCCTCCATATAGACATCTTTAATCAAAATTATAAACAACGTTTTGGAAAAATATACTGTTTCCATCATCAGGTGAAGTAACTAGAAATATAATATCAAATAATAATAATAAAATTCGAAAATGTACAATTTTACAAAGTTCAAAATCCTAAAAACAAATTTAACAAATTTAACAATGTTTTGAAAATATATACAAAACTATAAACATCATACCATTTACAAAACTAGATTTAATTTAGAATCCTTGGACGTCGCTTCCATTATATAATGCAGAATCTATAAACAAATATAATAGTTATAAAGTTTAATTAATCAATTTGTCTAGGGGTAACTAAAATTAATAAATTTAAATAACAGGAGCAAGAAGTGTTTTCAAGGAACAAGAAAGCAATAACTTACCGATTATATAGGGATATTTTACTAGCAAATACATCTAAGTAGGAAAGCAAGTCACAAATCGCTTCACAGACAGAGTACGTCAAAACAGTTGCAGCTTGAACGGACCAGAATCACTATTTAGGGAGGGTTTATTTTTATGAATGAATAGCGTTTCTAAAATATGTAGGTTGGTTTGTGACTTTGTTTGGGTTAATATATCGAAATTGTTATAGTTAAAGTTGTGGTCTGAAGAATGGGAATGATTTCTGATGGAAGAAAAAGCTGGTGAACTCAAGAAAGTTTTTGTACGGGTGGAGACACCTCTGTGCTCATCGATCCTCACAAAAAATTGACGCAAAGTGCTGCCAATATAAACAGCATGTTACATGTTACATGAAAACTTATAAATGATAGAGGAACGAAGAGATGCAGGCTTGTGGTCTTTATGGTTACAGAAGGAAGAGATTTTTCTTGTGGCTGTGAATACCAGATTAATATTCAACTGAGGAAAACATTTCTGCAAAAGGGAACTCAACTCTTTACGTTGCTTTATAAAAATGTGTTCGTAAAAAGGTAACTTAATATATATAATGCATTTAGGTACATTATAAGTCGGAGGATTAGATGAGTAACAGGAGATCAAAAAATCACTTATATATTTGTAAATTAATTTAGTAGGATAGTAATTATTTTTAAAAAAATTTAAAAGAAAATTGAACTCATTATGCATAAGATCAAAAGTGGAACTGAGGTGATAACCTCTGTATATTCAAGTTTTAATCCTATTGCATTTATAAATGAGAGGGACATGGCTGAAGAAATTAAGTCCCAAACCTGAAAAGGTTTTTTTGCGGTAGACGCTTACGGTAAATTTTGGAGTCGATTTCTTAATTAACATATCTAAAAATGGTAGAGTGCCATCCTCCTCCTCCTCTTTTGTAAAATTAATATTATTCAGTTTATTTAAGTAGTCAAAAAATGGTAAAACTTTGTCTTTATTTGAAAAAAGTAAAAAAGTATCATCCATGAGACGGTTTAAATGAGGGGGGACAATTTTGTAGCCAAATTTTTTCAAAATGGCTTAAGTATGAGTTTGCCAATGTAGCACTAAGGGGGGAACCCATTGCCAGAGAGTCTATCTGCTGATATAAAGTATCATTAAAAAAGAAAAAAGTATCTTGGGTAGCCAATGTAAGCAAAGTTTTAAATTCGGCTTTATTAAAACCATGAAAGGTGGGGTTCTGTTGAAAAATATCATCAAGAAGGAACTCTATCGCATCTTTTACCGGAATATTTGTGTATAAGGATTCAATGTCAAAACTCGTCATATAATAGTTATTTACATCAATGTTTAGTAACCAATTTTTGAAATTGTAGGAGTTTTTTACTATGAAATCGTTACTGGCAAATGGAGTTAAGAGTGGGACTAAGTATTTCGCTAGTTTATAGTTATGTGTATTAAAAGCTGCTAAAATGGGTCGAATTGGGACATTTTCTTTGTGAATTTTAGGGAGCCCGTAAAGTATTCCAGGGGAGGAGCCATGGGAGTAAATTTCGTTAAACACTGTTTTGCTTATTTTATCAGTTTTTAAAAGTTTACGTAAAAAACGGTTAATTTTTTCTTCTAAATTGAGTGACATGCTCAGAGGGTCCTTATTCAAAACTGGGATAAATTTAGTGGGATCAGAGATAACATTAAGTACTTTATTGACATAGTCAGTCTTATCTAGTAGGACAACGCCAAGACCTTTGTCCGGTTTACAAATAATTAGAGATGAGTCACTTTTAAGGGACTTGAGTACACTAATGTCAGCTTTCGATATTAGGTATGAAAAAACTTTAGATGGGTTGAACTTAAAATAGAATTTATGAGCGAGGAGTTTTACCTTAAGGGTCACTGCTTCCATATCTGAATTATAAGGTTTGTAATTTTTTAGCAAATAAATTAGTCTCTCAAAAGCACCAAAATACTTATAAAAGTCTATACGATAAACTGGCAGGCAGAAGTTTAAACCTAAACTTAAAAGTCGTTTCTCCGTAGTTGACAAAATTTTAGAGGAGAAGTTAAATATATATTTATCTGAAACTAATGCAGGGTCATTTCTATGTAAATTTAAAGATCGTAATTTATTGTCTTGACGAGTCTCACACAACTTCAATCGACCTTCTACGTATTTAGAAATCTTACCGGTAACAAATATAAAATCCAGGAAAGTTAAATTAGTTTTCAATTTATCACGGCATTCGTTAAATTGCTGTTCGAGTTTCCTAATCTCTTTATTCTTAAAGGCTATTTCATTATTTAACAGTTTAAATTGAAAA
>JABUQX010140475.1:0-23474 GCA_015478945.1 Trachelipus rathkii
TTTCCCCTTCAATAGAGACCTATATATATATATATATATATATATATATATATATATATATATACTATATATATATATATATATATACTCTCTCTATACTCTTTCTCTATATATATATATGCTCTCTATATATATATATAAATATGAAGGTAGTTGGAAATGTTTTCCAAGAATTTAGAGAGCCTGCTCCCTTTTTCATAGTCTACTCTCCTTACAATCTAGGTCTACTTAGATTTTACTTCCGAGCATTTCGAGTGTCTACTCCCGAAGTAGACACTGCAAGCTCTTTATAATCAGTCTACTAATTATACTATTTACAGTATTGTGAATACAGAGTCTCCCTCTTAAAACATTAATTCTACTTAGTGTTGGCATTTCAGCCTACTCCCGAAGTGCAGTCTGTCCAATCTAATCTACTAATCTACTAATCTATCTGCAATCTACTAGCATGCTAATCTGCTAATCTACTGGTCAGCGTGAGACGCACTGTCTACAAACCTTACACATACATAAAACGCGCATTATATACCATTCCTATCTTCCTTTCATCCATTTCATTCCTTCCTTAATTTTCTTCCATATGCCACATATTTATCCATATTTCACTACTCCCTTTTTATCTGTAAAACTCCATTTTCTTTCTCTCTCTCTCCTCTCTCTCTCTCTCTCTCTCTCTCTCTCTATATATATATATATATATATATATATACTTTTTCCTTCTCCTGCCTTATATAAATCTATATATATATATATATATATATATATATATATATATATTAGTGATGCAGGTAACATCCGCATCCGCACATTATTAAAGATCCGCATCCGCATCCGCATTTGCCCTGCGGATGTTGCCCGGATATTTATTGTCGAGATTTGATAAAGAATTTTATAATAAAAATACTTAAGATGAATCTGAACGCAAGCTTTAGTTGAAGGCAACTCAATTCGGCTTGATATTCCATATCGGCTGTTATCAAAGACGTTCCAACTTGCTGGAATAGTACACTTCATATGATGGAAAGATGTATTGCTCAAAGAACTTCTTTCTTCGTACGCCAGTTCGTATTCCAAAGTTAACATTCTTACTAATGTGGAAAATGGCATCATATCACACTGCATTAAGCTATTGAAACCATTTGAAGAAATTACCAAAAAAAAATCAGCGCCTCTAGCTTCTGTCTCCGATGTAATACCATTAATCTCAACGCTAAGGAAGCATTTTGAACCATCTTCAAATGAAAATGATGACGATTTAAAAAGAATGAAATATGTAATAAAACTAGAGCTAAAAAAACGCTTTGGTTCTGTGGAAATTAATGACCTTCATACTATTGCAACTTACTTAGATCCCCGTTATAAAGGCAAGTTTTTTTGTAACACAATATTAGAACAAGTTAAATCGTCACTTTGTGTTGCAATTGAAAAACTTCAATCCGAACAGTCTATTAATTCGCCACCCATTAAAGAAAAAAAACGAAATCTACAAAACCGACACTTTCTACAAGTTAAATCAATAACAGATTCACTGGAATAATTTCTCCAGCCCAGTAGTGATGAAGAAACCTACGCATTACCAAAAGCTGTAGTACAAATGATTGAAAACTATCACCAAGAAAAACGACTAGATACAAATGATGATCTTAGCAGCTGGTGGAAAGTTGAGAAATGTTTACCCACTCTTGAGTAAATTTGCAAGAAAATACTTGGCCTGTCCTCCAACTAGTATTCCAAGTGAGAGAGTATTTAGCAATGCTGGGCTAATATATGATGAAAAGAGAAACAGACTCTCAGGAAGAGAAAAAAGGCAGAAGAAGTGTCTTTCTCAAAACACAAAACTACCTAAATTTGAATTCAATACTAGAGCAAAAAAGTATATAATCCATTGTAAAATCTCTTTCAATAAGGGCAGAGGTTGGTGGGGAGCATTTGAGTTGGGTCCTCGTCACGCACCCTGGTAACACAATTATATTAATAGGTTGTGGCTAAAACTCTAAATTTATTAGGCATATATATATATATATATATATATATATATATATATATATATATATATATTCCTTCCATCCATCTCTCTCTCTCTCTCTCTCTTTGTGTGTGTGTGTGTGTGTTATATATATATATAATTTTTAAAATTTAAAGATAACATTCTTTGTTTTTTTATAGAAAATGCATTAAAATGACCATAAAAACTCTTGTAAAGTTATTATGGCCTAACTTTTGAAACAACCAAATACGATGAGATAATAAACTTATATATATATATATATATATATATATATATATATATATATATATATATATATATATATATATATATATATATATATATATATATATATATATATATATATATATATATATATATATATGTATATATATACTCTTATAACTATATATATATACATATATATATATATATATATATATATATATATATATATATATATATATATATATATATATATATATATATATATATTCTCTATATTTTATTATTATTATTATTATTATTATTATTATTATTATTATTATTATTATTATTATTATTATTATTATTATTATTATTATTATTATTATTATTATTATTATTGTGTGTGTCCATTATTATTATTATTATTATTATTATTATTATTATTATTATTATTGTGTATTATTATTATTATTATTATTTTTATTATTATTAGTATTGTTTTATTATTATTTATTTATTGTTGTGTGTTATTATATATTATTATTTATTATTATTAATAAAATTATTTATTATTATTATTATTATTATTATTATTGTTATTTAACACATAGTAGTAGTGTGTGTGGTGGTGGTGGTGGTAGTAGTGGTAGTGGTAGTAGTAGTGGTAGTAATCAGTGTTTGGTTGTTATTATTATTATTATTGTTATTATTGTTATTATTATTATTAAATTGCATATATTGTTGTTATTCTTAGTGGTGGTGGTGGTGGTGGTGGTGGTGGTGGTGGTGGTGTGGTGGTGGTACTGGTGGTGGTGGTAGTGGTGGTGGTGGTGGTGTTGGATTTTTTGTTATTGTTATTGTGTTTGTTATTTGGGTTATTTTGGTAAGTGTTATTGTTATTATTGTTATTGTTATTGTTATTATTATTACTATTATTATTGGTAGTAGTAGTAGTGATTTATTATTATTATTATTATTATTATTATTATTATTATTATTATTATTATTATTATTATTATTATTATTATTATTATTATTATTATTATTATTATTATTATTATTATTATTATTATTATTATTATTATTATTATTACTTCATTGTCGTTAGTATAGTAAATAGTGAGGTTAATTAATTCTAGTTATTTCTTTGGAGTTCAAAAGATGTAAAACTATGTTGCCATAATAACCTCCTTGATGGATTAATAAGATAAAATCTGTTTTGTTTACTATCTCTACAAGTGTTTGACGTAAAATGGACTCCACTTACATGTTTGATATGTGCCTGAGAAATCAAACTCTGTTAGTATTAAAGTTTTTCACTTATTATGGAAATTATATGAAAATGTTGAAATTGGTTAGAAATGGTGTCCTAGTGTCTGCATCCCCTTCGTTGTATGTGTAATCATGGTCTTACCGACCTTGCATAAAGGGTTAATGTGGTTGACCTCTCCTTTTTTGATAATTTTATATCAGTGGTATTGTTCTCGGGGCATTCGTGTACACTTGTCCCTTTATATATGACCGGATAAAAATCACACGAAGATTAATCTAGCGAACAAGGTGCCCACTATCCCTATTAATTAATTTTGCTTTCCTCTAGGATTGCTTCGAAATCACGAGTCAACATGGATATGAATTATGACATGTTCGCCATCCTTTTTTAAAAAAATAACCTCAGTTCATATTCTGTTAGTTGGGTTTTGATATTTTCGAAAATCCCGCAGGTAAACAGTGGAATCCATGTTATTGGCCAGATGATTCGACAAGCAGAAAAATGCACACCACATTCCAATTTTAAGATCATGAAGCTGAAGTCAATGCAAATTGTGAAAGTTGTCCTCTAACCAGTAGAACGAGTATTTTGAGAATTTACATATCTACAAAAATAAATCTATTGGATGTTACCAATCATAAAATACAACGTCTGGAATAGCTCAAAATTCACAGTCTTTATGAAACGTTTTTCTGTATCAAACCTAACTTACTAAAGGAACGAAAAAAATGAAAAAAATAAACGGTAAGGTTTCAAACGATGCAACCGAAAAAAACCATCAAAAGATGTTCCTAGAACCACTACCATCAAACAGCCCTAGCATACATTTTATTTCATTTAATACCATAACTGAGGTTTTACTAAAATATTTGTACTTATCTACCGATAAGGGCAGGTTTAACCATAAATACTTTAAAGTTTTTTAGAAGTGATACAAATAACATAACGTAAATATAACACAGCACAAATAATGTTACCAGCAAATGTTTGCCCTATTTTCAAAATTATTTTTATTGCCTCATTTAATACAAATTAATAAATAATTTATTATTGCAATTATTATTACTATTATTATTTTAATCATTATTATTTTAATTATTCACTGATTTTATTATTATTAATACAATTGTAAATTGACTTTTTAATTTCTGAATAAAATATATTAAGTTGAATTGAAATGGATTATTATTATTATTATTATTATTATTATTATTATTATTATTATTATTATTATTATTATTATTATTATTATTATTATTATTATTATTTATTATTATTCTGGTCTAGTGTTGGAGGCTTCGACATTCCATTCCATTCCATTCCATTCCATTCCATTCCATTCCATTCCATTCCATTCCATTCCATTCCATTCCATTCCATTCCATTCCATTCCATTCCATTCCATTCCATTCCATTCCATTCCATTCCATTCCATTCCATTCCATTCCATTCCATTCCATTCCATTCCATTCCATTCCATTCCATTCCATTCCATTCCATTCCATTCCATTCCATTCCATTCCATTCCATTCCATTCCATTCCATTCCATTCCATTCCATTCCATTCCATTCCATTCCATTCCATTCCATTCCATTCCATTCCATTCCATTCCATTCCATTCCATTCCATTCCATTCCATTCCATTCCATTCCATTCCATTCCATTCCATTCCATTCCATTCCATTCCATTCCATTCCATTCCATTCCATTCCATTCCATTCCATTCCATTCCATTCCATTCCATTCCATTCCATTCCATTCCATTCCATTCCATTCCATTCCATTCCATTCCATTCCATTCCATTCCATTTTCGTTAGTCCGCTTTCGTCAGTTCTTTTATTATTTATTCTGAGAGAGACAGACAGACAGACAGACAGACAGACAGAGAGAGACAGACAGACAGACAGACAGACTATATATATACTGTATATAAGTGCCTTAAAAGACATTACTTATATATATATATATATATATATATATATATATATATATATATATATATATATATATATATATATGTATATATATGTATATATATATATATATATATATGCTCATATGTATATATCTCATTTATATGCATAATAATATGTAATAATATGAATGTAATAATATGTATATGTATATGTATATATGTATATATATATATGTATGTATATGTATGTATATGTATATATGTAACATGTAATATATATATATGTAATATTGTGTATATATATATATGTATATATATATGCTTAATATATATATATATCTCTCTCTCTCTCTCTCTCTTCCTTCCATTCCTCCATTCCATTCGATTTATTACGATAAAATTCTTTCTCTCTCTCTCTCTCTCTCTCTCTCTCTTTCCTCTCTCTCTCTCCCTCTATATATATATATATATATATATACTCTCTCTCTATATATATATATATATATATATATATATATATATATATATATATATATTTATATACTTAATATATATATATATATATATATATATATATATATATATATATATATATATATATATATATATATATATATATATATATATATATATATATTTTGTATGTATGTCTAAAATTCTTCAATATCCTTTAATATTATTTCAAATAGATTTTTCCTTCATTTCTTTTACTCCACGCATACTCGCAAATATATGAATCAATCATCTGTTCATTCCTTTTTGTATTTTAGTTTTATATTTAAAAACACTCCACGCACTTTCCACCGTCATGTTTTGTTCACCAATGCATATTGGATTAATTAGCACAAACCTGTGAAATAAATTAAATTTTATTTTTAACAAAATTGAACTTTCTTAATCTAATGCAATATAATCTAATCTACCCCATAATCTAACCTATGTAACCTTATCCAACCTAATTTAACCTAAACTAACCTAACAACCTAACCTAACCTAGCCTAAACTAACCTAACCTAGCTTAGCAGCTAACCTAACCTAACCTAACTAACCTAACCTAACCTAACAACCTATCTGGCCTAACCTAACCTAACCTAACCTGACCTAACCTAATAACCTAACCTAACCTAACCTAACCTAACCTAACCTAACCTAACCTCACTTAATCATAACGTTACATAACGTAACCTAACCTAAGGTAATCAAATTTCAAATTAAAAATAAAGATTTATGTTACCTCCCACAAGTAGTTACCGAATTTAACACACACTGGTTGTCAAATATTTAATTCCTCTTTGTTTTAATGTAATGTAATTAAATACCATAAGAAACATAAAGAACAATAAATAAAATACTGAAGAACAATTTTGAACATTTTTTTTAGCACCAATACAGTTAATTAAATAAAATTGTTTAAAAAAAACTTAAAAAATATAAATTAAAGATTAAAAAGAAAAAATTAAAATTTATCGAGCGAGCTTCACCAATGCTGTAAATATTGAATAACTTATTTTCTCTTTCATTGGGTAAATTAACACAAATTTCACCAAAGAACGTAAGAAAAAATTGACATGACCCGACATTTCCTTAGATAAGCAGGCAATAAAACGTACTTGGACATAAAACGTACTAAAAGATTGCTAGAGATGCATAAATTGTTCCAAGAAATTAATAATTGACATAGTGAAGCAAAATTATTTTAAAAATATGTTCTTTTTATAAAGAAAAACTTCACTCTATACATAGCTTATCATTTCATATTTTAAATACTAATTTTACTTCATTAATTTCCAATGAATCAAAAGTTATTGCTGTTGTTACTTGTTGAATACCTAATACCTCTGCCACTCCGGAAACCAGCCTTAACGTTTGGTATTTCTTTATCTGTGATTATCCTCAGGCGCAGTAGAATAATCTTCAGTAAGATCTTGCTAGAATGTGGAATCAAGGCGATGGTACGATAGTTGGAGCAATCCTTTGCGTCACCTTTTTTTGATATTTGTACGAAGACAGACCTTTTCTACTCATCTGATTATTGGCGTGCTCTCCAAATACGCTGACACATAGCCACCAATGCTGCGGTAGGTACCGGTTGCAAGAGCTCTGCTGGAATTCAATTTATTCCCGGTGCCTTTTCCTTTGCTCACTGCTTTATCGCCCATGCAACTTCATCATCAAGAATGTCATGTTCCAGCTCCTGCGACTCATTCCGCATTGGCAGTCCGTGATCTGCACTCTCGCACAGTTGTGTGCAAAAACGCCATCTTTCTCGCATCGCTCGCTGGTCATTTTGTTCTTCACCATTTTCTTCATGCCAGTAAAAGTGTTATTGCTTTCTTTACATGAGCGAACATATCTACTTCTTCAGCTCCCAGAAGTAGATTTTACGTCTGTCAGTTCAACCAGAGTTGAGGCTGGTTGTGAAGTTTCTCGAGCAAGGATTGTTTTGCGCCACCTGCTTGCTGGGTCTGTCGGTGCAACCCTACTGGTTTTCCTTTTCTGTTATTTTCTCCCAACCATCTACACCATTCATTCCAGTAATGATCTTTATCTTTCCTAGCTGCTCTCAGAAGCAAAATGTTCAGTCTCCTTTGTTCATTACTTTTTCCAGCTGATTTTTTCTTTCTTCTCCTGTCTGCAATCTCGATGGTTTCATCAGAAATCCACTGAGTAGATTTGCCAGGTTTTTCATATGGGATGGGTTGCTAAGCTGATTCCTTGATGATCATTTTGATGTCACCCAACAACTCATTCAAAGAGCTCTCCTAAATGCTAAGCAAGTCGAATCTGTTCTTCTTTTCGACTGCATATGCCGGGAGGAACTTATTAATATCAAACTTCCCTGCTTCAAGTGGTTTTTCAAAGTTGCATAAATGAATGATCATTCTGGCCAATAGTAGCTCATGGTCCGAACCGCAATCTGCACCAGGAAAAGTTTCCACGGCGAGGACAGAGCTTCTTCATTTCTTCTGGCACAAAATATAAACTAATTGATTAAGATGCTCACAGTTGGGAGATGTCCACGTATAGTCGTCGCCTTGGTTGTTGAAAGCAGTTGCTGACGAGAGAAGGGATATTGGGGCTGCAGTCCATGGCTCGGTTCAAGTAAGGCGGCCTGGAAATTGCAATACTAACAATGAAAAATATAAAATAAAATAAGCCAATACACGCATAATTCACTATGTCACATTTTTTTTTTTTTTTTTTTTTTTTTTTTTTTTTTTTTTTTTTTTTTTTGCTTTTTAAGTATTATTTCCTAATTGCTTTTGTATAGAAATCAAAGAAATATATTATTCCATTCAAACTTTGCTTTGTTACCTATAACACCACAATGTATAAGCAAAGTCCAGGATTTAGTGCAAAAATTCTCATTATTATTATTATTATTATTATATTATTATTATTATTATTATTATTATTATTATTATTATTATTATTATTATTATTATTATTATTATTATTATTATTATTATTATTATTATTATTATTATTTTATTTTTTTTTTTTTTATTTTTTTATTTTTATTTTTTATTTTATTATTTTTTTGTTATTAATATTTTTATAATTATTATTATTATTTTTTCTATTTATTATTATTATTATTATTATTATTATTATTATTATTATTATTATTATTTTATTTTTTATTTTATTTTTTATTTTATTATTATTATTATTATTATTATTATTATTATTATTATTATTATTATTATTATTATTATTATTATTATTATTATTATTATTATTATTATTATTTTTGAAAGCTGTCTTCATTTTTATTTTTATTTTTTATTTTATTTTTTATTTTTTATTTTTGTTTTTTGTTTTATTTTTTTATTATTGTTATTATTGTTATTGTTATTATTGTTATTATTGTTATTGTTATTATTATTGTTATTCTTGTGATTGTTATTATAATTATTATTATTGTTTTATTTTTATTTTTATTTTTGTTTTGTTTTTTTGTTCATTTTTTTCTTTTTTGTTTTTTTATTCCATCTCTTTATTTAGTACTGTATGATTATTATTATTATTATTTGAATTCACCTTGTTATGTAATCTTATTCCCTCTGGTGTTTTTGTTTCATTTTTATTATTTATTTATTTTATTTTATTTTATTTTATTATTATTATTATTATTATTATTATTATTATTATTATTATTATTATTATTATTATTAATATTAATATTTATTATTATTATTGTTATTATTATTATTATTATTATTTTATTTTCCATTTTTTTGTTATTGTTATTGTTATTCATTATTGTTATTATTGTTATTGTTATTGTTATTGTTGTTGTTGTTGTTGATTGGTGTTGTTGTTGTTGTCGTTGTTGTTGATGATTATTATGATTATTATTGTGTATTATTATTATTATTGTGTGTGTGTGTATTATTATTATTATTATTATTATTATTATTATTATTGGATTTTGCATCCAATTTGAACTTAGATTTGGACTCCGACTCTGCATAAAGAATTTAGACTCGATACAGCAGTAGTTATATATATGTATATATATATATATATGTAGCATATGTATATGTATATGTATATGTATGTATATATATGTATATGTTCCAACTAACTATATATATATATATATATATGTAATGTTAATAATAATATACAAATATTTATATATATATATATATGTATATATGTCTAATATATATATATATAATAATATATATATGTATATGTAATAATATAATATATAATAATAATAATAATATATATATGTATATATGCTTATGTAATAATATATGTAATAATTTGTAACTGTATATATGTATATGTATATATTTATATGTATATATGTATATCTCCATTCCTCTCTCTCTCTCTCTCCTCTCTCTCCTCTCTCATGTTATATATGTGTGTGTGTGTGTGTGTTCTCTATATATATATCTCACTCACTCTTTCTCATATATATATATATATATATATATATATATATATATAATAATATCTTATATATGCCTATATATATATATATCCCCAATCAAAGTTACTAAAAAGAAGCGATTTTTTCAATTTAAAAATACGATGAATCACGACGTTTTGAGTTGGAAAACAGAAATTTAATTTAAATTGATTTTATTTTAGTTAAGATTTTATTTTAAAGACTATTTTGAGAAAAGAAAAATTAAAATAAACATTAAAAATCTTATATATATATATATATATATATATATATATATATATATATATGTATATATGTATATGCTATATATGTATATGTAATACATTATAACCTCTCTCTCTCTCTCACTCCCTACTCTCTCTCTCTTTCTCTCCATATATATATATATACTCTCACTCATATATATATATATATATATATATATATATATATAACATAATATCACTATATATATATATATATATATATATGTTATATATATATATGTATATATATATATATATGTATATATATGTATATATATATATATATATATATATATGCTATATAACTATATATATATATATATATATAAAAAGAAAAAATTAAGAGATATTACTAATAATATATATTATGAAACGAATTAATTTTAATTTAATACAATTATTTAGCTAATTTTTTAATAGATAGTAAGGAAGCTTTGAAATAATAAAAATTCAAAAATAGAAATGGTGTGATTCATTTTAAAATTCAATAACAAAGGTTTTGTTTGCGATTAAGAGCTAATTAATCCAATTTCTAGTATATATATGTATATATATATATATATATATATATATATATATATATATATATATATATATATATATATATATATATATATATATATATATATATATATATATATATATATAAACCTTCTATGGGATGTGAAAACCAAGGGTGCTTTAAAAACTACGTTTGAAGAGCGTTCTTTTTGGGGACGTGGATGGCCTAGTGGTTAGAGCATCCGGTTGTTGTTAACTCAGCAACGCGGAGTCCAACGTTCGAATCCCGCTGACGAAGAGTAAAATCTTCTGTGACTCATTCATTTAAAATGAATATATATATATATATATATATATATATATATATATATATATATATATTCTTTCTTTCTTTCTTATATATATATATATATATATATATATATATATATATATATATATATATATAATATATATATATATATATATATATTAAAGCTGGGTTGAATTTTGGTGGGATAACCAAACATGGTCAAATTGGTGCTCCTTGGCTTCCCTGTAGTGGGACAAAAAATCATTTTGCATTTACTCAATGTCTAAGGGGCCCAACTTTAGTTTTTTTAAAAGGGTTTTGATATCGTTTTTTTTTTACTATTTTTAAGATGAATTTTATATGCTTTGTTCTTCAAAATTTGGTTTTAATACTAATTGAGAGCTATTTGTCTCATTTCAGATCCAGACTATTCGACGTTTGAGATAAGTCCTGTAGGTGCAGTGTTTATTACTATTATTGCAAGACGTATCATGGCATGTGCAACAAGGCATAAAGACAGGCATGCAATATTCGGTTATCCACAACCACTTGTCGAAAATCAGCTACCACTGGCTGAGGATGTTTTATAGAGCTTACAAGTTCCATCAAGTAGTCAACAAAGATGCCAGTGTTACTCATCTAGCAAAGTTAGTGGCAACAGAAGTTAAAGGCATATACAATAAAGCAGGCATTCCAACAATAGAATTTGAAAGTGGTATAGTGAAAGTGAAGAGACTAATAGTGAATGTCAATGATTTGATGAAATATTCAAGAAATAAACAATCTTCTCTAACATATCCAAGAAAAAATAAAATCATTTTCTCGTCTCTTCGACATTAGCGCGTGCAAGTGTGTTCATAATGGTATAGTTGAACGTAATCAATGTCAATGTCCCAATGAAAAGAAAATCCATGTATTGGAATGGCAATTTTGGCTTGATCAAAACACTTCAAGACGCATGATAATAGGAAAGGTGGACAAGGAAAGAACAGAGAAAAACATGAAACTTCAACTTCAGGAAAGGAAAAAGAAACGGTTGACATTTGAAAGTAAGATGAGACACAAAGATACCCAAAAATGTGTAAGTTCAGTTGAATTATCAGACAGTGAGAGTGATGTGCTAGAAGAATCATTTTCCTTAGAATCAGAAGAAATGGAAGAATGTCACCCTCAAAATAGAAACCAGTATCCTGAGTTGTGTAAAGCATTAGAGAGGGACAAATGTGAGCAATAGAGATGCATGTCTCATAGTTAATGCTGCCCTCAAGGACCTCGGACTCTGTCACCAAAAAACGTTGTTGATCCAAGTAAGTTACAACGCCAAAGAAAATACTGGAGAGACAAACAGTCAGAGAAGCATTTGCTGCAACACAGAGGTATGGTCTGCATTGGTTTCGATGGAAAATAGATGAAACACTTGTCGATACTGGAGGTGTGCGTAGAAAAGTTAGAAAAGAACATTACGTGCTAGTGTCATTTCCAGATGCATGTTACATCGATCACGTTAGTCCTAACTCAGGAAGATCTCGAGATGTATTTAATGAAATTCTGGGTATTATTGAACGAACAAGATCTACAGAGACTTTAAGAGCAGTGATTTGCAATGGAACTCCTGTGAATACGGGTAACAAGAATGGAATAATCACACTGTTGGAGTTACATCTTAAAAGACCACTTCAATAGCTCATATGCATGTTGCATTTTAATGAACTGCCACTCAGGAAGTTATTTAGTGTTGTTGATGGGAAGAAAACTGGCCCATCGTCACATGAAGGACCTATAACCAAACTGCTCTCATTTGATCCTCAGACCAAACCATCATTAATTTTCAACCAATTCCAGGCTCTGTAGTTGATGTTCCTGAAACAGTTACGAAAGATCTAAGTTCTGACCAGCTGTATTTACTAAAAATCTGTTTATTAATTCAGCAAGGGGTACAAATTGCAGATCATAATAATATGCGGTATTTGAAAACTGCACAGCCGGGTGCCTTAAGCCATGCAAGGTGGCTAACTAAAGCTAACAGACTGCTTCGATTGTACGTTTCAACAGAATCCGCATCTGATGATCTGAGGCGTTTGGTACGATTCGTACTGAACTTCTATGCCCCCATATGGTTCTATATCCGCTCACATCCCTTCTGTCAAGATGGTGCAAAGAATTTTCACTTTATGGTATCACAGTATCAAAAACTTTCTCATGAGGATCAGAACATCATTTCTCCAGTGCTCCTAAACAACAACTATTTTTGTCATCCAGAAAACTTGTTGCTAGCTGGTGTTGCAGATGAACGGGAAACAATAAGAAGATTTTCATGTCAACAAATTCTTCAAGCAAGAAAGAAAATTTCCTCCACCAATGTGCAAGTTCACTGCTTTGATAAAAGGCAGCTAAACGTCAATCTCAACGCCACTTCCTACATGGAACTGATAGACTGGGGAGTACTCCTATCACCCCACCTCTTCTTGATATTATTGATGATATTTTGGTTAGTAATCAACAAATTCTCCTACCAAAGTATCCGTGTCATTCGGTCGATGTTGAAAGAAATGTCAAAAATGTTTCCGCTGTTTCTAGTAGGGTCGTTGGTCATACTTCTCGACATGGTGCAATACTACAAACCAAACATTCTCGAATCAAAATACCTTCAGTACAGACAAAATCTGATTTTCTATGAGATTTTGTACTATGCAGGTTGTTTAGCATGTAAGAATGTAAGGATATTTAACTATACTGTATATCTGGCTATATATATATATATTTTTGTTTTTAAATAAAAAGATTCAAGGTAAAGTTGGGGTATGAAAAAAAATCTTGAAGAACTTACTTTTAACACATTTCAGTTTGTATCTGAAGTGAGCACCAAAATAAATTTGTTTAAAATATACACTACTATTTTTTGTATGTTTTCACCCCAGCTAAATATATATATATATATATATATATATATATATATATATATATATATATATATATATATATTATATATATATATATATATATATATATATATATATATATATATATATATATATATATATATATATGAAAATTTAAAACAAATATTCCGTCTGAAATGAACTATTAATATGCTATAGCTTAGGAAAGTTAAACAAGGTTTCCATAATACTTAACTTAGATAAATTTCTTTCTAAATAATAATATATAATAATAAAATATTAAAGAAAATAAATCGGGGAAAAAATCCCGCATAATAAATTGGAATATGAAGTGAAAGCTCTGTCGGCATGAATTTCTTACGATTTTCTGATGGAGAAAGAATATTTATTTTAAAAGTATTATATTCTACAGACTCTCATCTATTTTCTTGTAAGCAGAAAATCTTAAGAAATTCATGCTGAAAGAGATTTTCAATTGTATCCAATGTTCCTTTCACTATTAAAAAGTACTTTCATAGCCAAAATTTTACTATGCAACAGCATAGTATCAGGGTTTAAAAGTATACCTTGTAACGATTGTAATAGTATTTATTTCTTTGAGGATTGGAGATAAAAATTCATCATTACACAGGCATAGGATTCTAGAAGAACACAGAATCGACGTCGAGAATATGCGTTTGATCACTTCCGAAAATGATATGCACAAAGACAGTTAATAGCATCTTTTCTTACTAAAAATGGTAAAAATTTTAATTGTTGTAATAATAATTCATTAGATGATTTTACCAATTATGTTCTTAAAAATGTTTTCAAAATTGTCAGTATTTGTAAAAAATCTCAACAACAATATTACATAACAAACCAACCATCTGGATGGAATTGCAACTTTTGCTTTTCTCTATTTTAGTCGTTTTAATAAAGTTGAGCCTGAATGAGGAAAGGCGGTTGATCCTTTCGAAAGCCTCGCTCACAATTTTTAACTTTGTTTTATTTCCTGTTGGGTTTATATTAATTTATAAATGCACACGGTCATAGTGTTTGTTGACTATATATATATATATATATATATATATATATATATATATATATATAGTATATATATATATATATATATATATATATATATATATATATATATATATATATATATATATATATATATTCCATTCAATATGTTCGTGTTCAGTTCGTCTTAAAATACTATCCAGATTGCTCATTTATATTAATTATTATCGAAAGAATATTTGTCTTAAACTCCGACATCAATTGCTCCGGTTTCCACGAACGAGGATTCTGTCTTTTTAAAGATCCGAAATGGTTATAAATGAGATAAATAAAAGTACTGGAAAGCCGGTCGTAAATTCGCTTAAGGAAAACACGGAGTTTTGAAAAGTATAAACATTAGAATGTAAAATATTTCCCTCTACCAAGAATTGAGGAGGTGGGGGAAGTCGTTAAAAGTTTGTGGTTTTTGGGGAGAAAACGATTACGTTGTCGAGGCGAGAAATGCAACAATTTGCCTTCATTTATTTACATTAATCATATTTTTCCATTTCAAAATTAACCTTTTTATTGATGAAATATAGACGAATTTTATGTACCTCCAAGTCTATCGTAAATATTTATATTTATGCACCTATGTGAAAAAGCCTGCTTGCATGAGTGCATTCATATTAACGAATTGCCTGAGATATGAACCTTGCAAAGTTCTGAAGGCAGATTGTAAAAAACAATGATAAACATATTTACGTAACCAAAGAAAACGTCTAAGAAGTAAATAATCAGAATAACAAAAGAAGCTGATGGAGGGATGGCGAATTTGTTATACAAAGGATTCTTAGTGTGTGTGTTGCATTATCTTATATTCATTTTATATCATTCGTGATGTATTATTTTATATTGCATCATATGTTTCCATGCAAGTTTTTTTAAACTACATTTAATTGTTTTAATTGTTCTACGAACAAATAAAAAGTAATTAAAAATTTTGGGAAACCCTATGCCTTTAAGGAGCTTCTTTTGTGAAAACCTTCTCTAAACAAATGAGCAGAAAAGGTGAATATAAAGAGAAGTTTTTTTTTTTTGAATAATGAAGACATGCCTTTTGATGAACGGGAAATCATCCTTGTAGAACGAAGAAAGTCCTCGAGTGAATAGGACAATCATAGTAAACCGTGTGACAATTTTTACCCAATTTTACTCATTTGCAGTAAAAAATATCCCAACCAAAATGTGCCAAAAATTTCACAACAATTTTTTTATTTATTTCCTTATTAGAATAACAAATTGGTGAAGCTACTTTATTAAATCAAACGGTCTTTTCGGTGTTACAAATTATGTTATGATGTTTTGTCTTTACGTTATGGTATTCATTGGAACATTATTTTTGAATTGTAAAAATGAAAAATGGCACAATTATTGTTTGTGGATTATGAGAATTCATTATATTTCTTGAAATTTAAACTTTGTTTCAAAGAAGAAACTTTTATTAACAACTTTTCTTTATCTTTACTTTCCTCATTTGAAAAATAGCCCCAAATTCTCTTCTCAGCAAATTTTCCAACAATTTCCATACCCCAACTGAAACACTTGTCACTTTCTCTACAAAACACAAACAATTAAACTCGTGCATGTGCGTACATGAATTTTATGCATTATTCCCACTAACTTATAAATTAAGTCAAATTAATTAATCTTTCACAGCTAGGAAAATAATAAATTCTAAAATAGCTACTTTATTGGCGAAAAATGGCCAAAGGTTGCCAAAGAAGTCCATAAATTAAGACCGTTTCGTTTTTGTCATTTGTGCTTACGCTCGATAAGAAATGCTTATCCAGTTTTAGCACGAATTTCGTTCAAAAACGAACGTAATTTCTCAGAAAGTCACTTATGTTTGCAAACAATTGGAATCAGCTGTTGTGATGGAGCACGTAAGCTTGGTATAAACATAAACAAAAAGTAACAAATGGTTCATATTACAAATAACTGATCAACTAATTTTATTGAATGAGACATTCATCAATTCAAACGGGACTACCAAGCCGCCATCTTTTTTTTTTTTTACATTTTTTCGTAAGAACGTGCTAAATTCGGCCAGCATGGGAAATATCCATCCATTCCATTCCATTTCCTTCCATTCCATACCTACTTCCCTCCTCGTCCATCCATTCCATGGTCTCTTGTGCACCTCTATATATACTCTCTCTTTCTCTTTCTCTCTCTCTCTCTCTCATATATATATATATCTCTCTCTCTCTCACTATATATATATATATATATATATATATATATATATATATATATATGCTATATATGTATATACTATATATATATATATATATATGCTATGCTAAATATATATATATATATATATATATATATATATATATATATATATATATATATATATATATATATATATATATATATATATATATATATATATATATATATATATATATATATATATATATATATATTTATATATATATATATATATATATATATATATATATATAAATATTCTCAATATGTTCGCAGCAAGTTCGTCTGAAAATACTATCCGGAAAGTTCATTTAAATATATTAATTATTATCGAATGAATATTTGTCTTAAACTCCGAAATCAATTTCTTCGGTTTCCACGAACAAGAATTCTGTTATTTTAAAAGATCCGAAATGGCAAATAAGATAAATAAAAGTACTGGAAAGTCGGTCGTAAATTCGCTTGAAGAAAACACAGAGTTTTGAAAAGTGTAAACATTAGATATCCCTCTACTAAGAACTGAGGAGGTGAGGGAAAGCTGTTAAAAGTTGGGGGGATTGGGGGTAAAAAACGATTTCGTTGTCGAGGTGAAAAAGGCAACAATTTGCTTTTATTTACATATTAATCATTTTTATTTTCATTTCAGAATTAGCTTTTTACAGACTCTAAAATATGGACCAATTTTATGTACCTCCAAACCTATCGTAAATATTTATGTTTTTGTACGTATGTAGGCATGTAAACCTCTTCGTATGAGCGTATTCAAATTAAGGAATTGCTTTAGGCATAGCTTGCATATTTTGAAGGCAGTTTTTAAACAACAATGAAAAACGCATTTACGTGAGCATAGAAAATTCTTCAGAAGTGAATAGTTAAATTTACTGCAAAAGTTGACGGAGGATTGGCTAATTTATTATACAAAATTTGATACTTCAAGATTGTAATATGTCATTGTGTGCTTGAATACATATGATACATTACTTACCATAATGTCATTTTTTTTTTTTACAGGAAATCTGTCATAAGATTAAAAAAAAAAAGTGTTACTCCATTTTCATTGACTATAAGGGTTATCGGGGCCATTGCTTAAGGTTAGGTTAGGCCCTCCGGTAGGCCTATATTAGGTTAGGTTAAGTTAGATTGGGTTGTTTAATAAAGCAGCATATTTGTGCTTTGAAATTATGAGCGGAATAATTTTCTTTTTAACGATATATATATATATATATATATATATATATATATATATATATATATATATATATATATATATATATATATATATATATATATATATATATATATATATATATATATATATATATATATATATATATATATAAACCAAATATATATATATAATATATATATATATCAGCCTCTAGAAGAGCCACAATCCATATCTCAAAAACTACAACAGCTACCAGGAAAAGGAATACATTGCTGGAATGCTGGTCCAATTTTAGTGCGGAAAATGTAAAAAAAAAAAATATATATATATATATATATATATATATATATATATATATATATATATATATATATATATATATATATATATATATATATATATATATATATATCTCAAAAACTACAATAGCTACAGCGAAAAGGAATACATTTTTGGAATCCTCGTAAAATTTTGGATAGGAAAATGTAAAAAAATAAAAAAATAAAAAAAATTATTGTTAATAATTATAGTAATATGATTAGAGAGCCTATTTAGAGACCTTTTATTGGTTACTCGTTAAAATAAATAGACTTTCTATTAAATTTTGCTTTTTTTTAACTAAAGAATACCCCAAGGGTATACCGCACCGATGGCAGGAGTCGGGGTCTCTCGGCCTTCCAGGGAACTACGGGGTAGGACTAATTCCCCCCCCTCCGGGGAGGGTCTCCGGAACCCCCGCTCTTTGGTATTTGGGTGTCGCGGGGGTTCCTCCGCCCCTCCCCTACGGGGTATGGAAAACGTCCCCCCTGTGTTCCCCGTCGGCTCGAGCCCCCTAAATTGCCTTGTAATACCTTTACAAATAATATATATATATACTATGTCCCAGCACCCCCCCAAAAAAAAAAAATAGCCAATTTTTATGTTTTAATTTTTTTACATTTTTCGAACCAAAATTTTACAAAAGGATTCCAAAATGTATTTCATTTCCTTTTTTTATTTTTTGATATATTTTTTTTTTTTTTTTTTTTTTTTTTTACAGTTTCCTCGGTAAAATTTTGCCAGGATTCCAACAATGTATTCCTTTTCCCTGTAGCTATTGTAGTTTTTGAGATATGGATTGTGGCTCTTCTAGAGGCTGGCCTATATATATATATATATATATATATATATATATATATATATATATATATATATATATATATATATATATATATATATATATATATATATATATATATATATATATATATATATATATATATATATATATATATATATATATATATATATTATAAAATATATATGTCAGCGTCTGGATTAGCCGTCATATGTATCTTAAAAACTATTAATGCTACAGTAAAACGGAATACATTGCTGGAATGCTGGTCCAATTTTAGTGCTGAAAATGTAAAAAAAAAAAAAAAAAAAAAAAAAATCTCAAAAACTACAATAGCTAGCGAAAAGGAATACATTTTGGAATCCTGGTAAAATTTCACATAGGAAAATGTAAAAAAAATTATTGTTAATAATTATAGTAATATGATTAGAAGGCCTATTTAGAGACCTTTTATTGGTTTCTCGTTAAAATAAATAGACTTTGTATTAATTTTTTTTTTTTTTTTTTACTAAAGAATACCCAAGGGTATACCGCCCCGATGGCAGGAGTCGGGGTCTCTCGGCCTTCCGGGGAACTACGGGGTAGGACTAATTCCCCCCTCCGGGGAGGGTCTCCGGAACCCCCGCTCTTTGGTATTTGGGTGTCGCGGGGGTTCCTCCGCCCCTCCCCTACGGGGTATGGAAAACATCCCCCCCTATGTTCCCCGTCGGCTCGAGCCCCCTAGTGTGCCGTATAAAGCAAAAAAAAAAATTTTTTTTATTTTTTTTACATTTTCCTATGTGAAATTTTACCAGGATTCCAAAAATGTATTCCTTTTCGCTGTAGCTATTGTAGTTTTTTTTTTTTTACATTTTCTGGACCAGCATTGGACCAGCATTCCAGCAATGTATTCCGTTTTACTGTAGCATTAATAGTTTTTAAGATACATATGACGGATAATCCAGACGCTGGCCATATATATATATATATATATATATATATATATATATATATATATATATATATATATATATATATATATATATAAAATATATGTGTCTTTTTATAGATGTGTATATATATATATATATATATATATATATATATATATATATATATATATATATATATATATATATATATATATATATATATACAACACTTATTGTGAACACAAATAATAAATATTTTCTTCAAAATAATATAGAGATTCGACATATCATTAATATATATATATATATATATATATATATATATATATATATATATATATATATATATATATATATATATAACATTAAATATTGTTTTAAAAATATATAAAAAAAATAAAAACCATATATATATATATATATATATATATACTATATATATATATATATATATTTATATATATAATAATAACATTATTAATTATAATTAATAAAATATCATTATAATAAAAATAATCAGCAACAATATATATATATATTATATATATATATATATATGTATATATGTATATAACTTAACTATATAATAACAACCAATCGGTCAAACCATACTACCCATAATCCCCCATATTTATAGAACTGTTCCATAGAAGAAGCAATGTTGGAATTTAGTGTAAAACGAATCTGTTACATATGGAGGATAGATATGTGCCCCAAGTCTATTCTTTCTTAGCCTATTTTATATTAATTTTGTGGAAAAGATGTGCTTAACATGCCATCACTATTCTGAAGTTATTAAAGTAAATGAAGTATTTAATAATTTCACTGTCAAATTAATAGTTGTATAAATATTTATACTTTCTCAGAAGGTTATTCGTTTAACCGGTTCCGTAATTTACTTTACAGAAAAAGTTTCATATTTAATAGCCTTTTTGGTTCAAGGAATAACAGTAACACAAGTTTGCGAATTTTAGATCTTAACGAGAAAACAGTTAACAATTAATGCAAAAAGTTTGAGTTTTTAAATATATATATATATATATATATATATATATATATATATATATATATATATATATATATATATATATATATATATATATATATATATATATATATATATATATATATATATATATATCCTATATAGAAAATCTGTGTTTACCTAACAAAATTTTATCTAACCTAGACTTAAAGGCCGCAAGTAGGCGTTAACCTAGTAGTTATGGAAGCCCCCAGTACGCCTAACTCGAACTATATAAGTTAATACATCGAGCTCGGATAAAACTTTTATCCGAGGCTCGATGTCTTTAAATTATGGACAGCAGTGAGGCTTCCACCTGCTCTACTAGGTTAGTCTGACGCTAAGCTCTGGGATAGAGATAAAGTTTTTATTGGAAATAAACACAATTTTCTATATATACCTATTTATATATATATATATATATATATATATATATATATATATATATATATATAATATAATATATATATATATATATATATATATATATATATATATATATATATTTAACAGTAATGAAGAGGTGATAGTGAATGTGTGTTGGTTTGATGGTGCAAGAAGGAATAGGTATTTTGGGGATGAGGTTATTAGTAAGGAGGTAATGGGTAGAGTGAGAAAGTTGAAGAATGGTAAATCTGCAGGTATAGATGAAATTACTAGTGAAATGATCAAGAGCGGAGGCGAGATGGTGATTGATTGGATTTGGAAGTTGTTAATAAAGAAAGCGTTTATGGAGGGTATAGTTCTAAGGAGTTGGAGAGGAGAGCGGTAATAGTATGTTTTTCCCTTATATAGGGCAAGGGGAGAAGGGGAACTGTAGAAATTATAGGGGAATAAGTTTATTGAGTGTTGTAGGGAAGGTATATGCTGGTATTTTGGTCGAAAGAGTGCGTCGAGTGACTGAGGGACTGATTGGTGAAGAACAAGAGTTACGTTTAGGGTGGTGAGATCTTGGTTCAAATCTTACATTCAAACAATGATTAGAAAATAGGGAGAAGAAGAATAAGTATATTTAGGTTTATGGATTTTCAACAGGCGTATGATAGAGTTAATAGGGAAGCTTTATGGCAGGTATTAGTGATATATGTTGTTGGTGGTAGGCTTCTGAATGGAATCAAAAGTATGTATGACGATAGTGAAGCGTGTGTAAGAATAAATAGTGTCAATGGTGATTGGTTTAGGATTAATAGCGGAGTGAGACAGGGTTGTGTTATGTCTCCTTGGTTATTCAATTTGTATATGGATGGGGTTGTGAAAGAATTAGAGGTGGGGATGGCGGAAATGGTGTTGAATGATAGTGGAATGGAGATGAGTGGAGGGTTGCCCTACCTATTATATGCGGATGATTTGGTTCTGTTTGGCAAATCTGAAGAGAGTTTGAGAGGATTGGCAGGGTATGTAAAAGGAGGGGTTTGAAAGTAAACGTAGATAAGAGTAAGGTTATGGTTGTGAGTGAGGACAGTCCTCAGTGTGAAGTTATGTTAGATGGTGAGCAGCTGGAGCAAGTGTCTGAGTTTAAATATTTAGGGTATGTGTTGGATGAGAAGGGAACGGATGATGCAGAGTGTAGTAGGAAAGTTGTGAATGGCAGGAAGGTTGCTGGTGCAATTAAATCATTGGTGAATGTAAAGGGACTAAGTCTTGAGTGCGCTAGAGTCTTACATGAGGGTATGTTGTTACCTTTATTGTATAGTAGTGAGACTATGGTCTGGAATAAGAGGTATAGATCTAAAGTTCA
>JABUQX010140476.1:0-7500 GCA_015478945.1 Trachelipus rathkii
ATTCAATACTACCCTTTCGTCCAATCCATGTGTTTGGAAATGCTGCATCGAGGTGAGCTCTTACATCGCGATGGTAGTGGGGAGGTGCTCCATCTTGCTGAAAGTAAATCACGTCGTTATCACCAAACATCTCGTCAATGTGTGGACCGACCGACTCCTGCAGCAAGGTTAGGTACCTGTCCCCATCGACCGCTCCGTTAAAAAAAACGGTCCTATGATGCCCAATGCTGAAATCCCACACCACACAGTTACCCCTGGTAGGTTTAAATGGTGTTCAGCTTTAACATGGGGATTTACAGAACCCCAGTAGGTACAATTATGGCGATTAATCGAGCCATTTAATTTAAAGGTGGCCTCATCGCTCCAGACAATTTTGTGTGGAAACCCTGCATCTTCTGCACATTTAGCCAGGTACCATTCACAAAATTGAAGTCTCCGGTCCGGATCGTCTTCATTGAGAGCATGGAGTAGTCTTGGTATGTAGCATTTCCAGCGTAGACGCTTCAAGATGCGATGGACGCTATCTTTTGAGATGTGTGTCTCCCGAGCCGTTTGTCGTAGAGATTTCTGTGGGGATTGGATGAGGGTTTCCTGTACCTGCTCTTCCTTTGCAGGGTTGGTGGATGTCCGTGGTCGTCCAGAACGTTTCTTGTTGACGTTGTGAACGGTTCCATCTGCTTCAAATTTCTCTCTGATGCGGGCAATGGTCCGGTGCGTTGGTGGCGGTTTATCGAACTCCCTTCTGAACCGTCTTTGCACTTCCGTGGCGTTTCCGGTGGTCCAATAGCATTTAAGGACAAACTTTCTCTCTTCAAAGCTAAGTTGATCTCCTGCCATTCTGTTACAGTAGTTACACCTGAAAAAACAAAAAGCAGTCAATGTGTTAGTACATTTTTTTGAGACACCCTGTATATATATGTGTCGCCAGCTTCCAAGCCAGGGGGGGGCAGCTTAAAATTTTATAGAGCTTTTATATATATATATATATATATATATATATATATATATATATATATATATATATATATATATATATTTTTTTATTTAAACATTTTATATATATATATATATATATATATATATATATATATATATATATATATATATATATATATATATATATATTATATATATATATATATATATATATATATATATATATATATATATATATATATATATATATATATATATATATATATATATAAGAAAGAAGACATAAAACTAGAAACATTTTTATGGATAATTAAATGATTAATATTTAAAAAAAATTATTTTATTAAAACAATAGAATATCAAATACAATATGCAATGATGGAAAATTCACAATATAGAGCAGTTGCAAAATTGATATTATTAAAAATAATTTCCTTGGGTTCAACGCAAATTTATCAACTACTGTTTGAATAAAATAATCATAATTGTCAAAAAACAAATTTTCTGTGTACACTCATCATAGCTAGTCCGTTTAACCTGTCGTCTTCTATGGTATTAGACAAGTCTTGATCCTTCGCAGAGTACTGAAAAAGTGTTCTACTGTACTGGTGGTGCATGGCTGGGCGAGTAGTATCATCAAAGCCTTTTTCGTCGACGGAAAGAAAGGTTCAGTCTCCTTTAAGACTTGGGAGATAACAAGATCTTTTAGTTCTTCCCTACTCAGTTTCTTGTCCTTCCAAATTTTGTACCAAAGTTCTAGCTCTTCTTCTATGCCTTCTAAGTGGTAAAAACTATAAAATGAAGCTGTCCTCATCGATTGTTATGAGTAGCATGTGGAAAGGATGTAGATATGTCAATGCATAAGCAGGTGTATTTTCAGTAGAAAACCGTAATTCCAAAGAAGAGGTTATAAAATCCAGATACGGAGTTATTAAGGATCTTCTCCAGAACTCCGTGGGATTTGTTGCTGGATGGCTGCTGCGGTGCTGCTGCCTACCAAATATCCGTGGTATATTCAGATCAAGTCCCAGTTGCTCAGCGATTTGATTAGCTTCTTTTAACACTTCATCGGTGATTTTTCTTCATCTTTCCGATAGCTCCTAACCATTTCCACAATATGTTGAATGTGCTGCGAGGTTTTGACGATATCCAAGGTCTTGGATTGGAGAGCATTTACAACTGGCTCTAACATCGCATGGAGCACTCGCGATCAACAGCAGCCAAGGACAAATGACGACTTACATGCCGCTGAATGCAACTGAAAAGCGCTTTTTCTTGTGGCGGTATTTCCTTCAATGGAAAGGATTTCTAATGCTTGCATCATTCGTACAAAGTGCTCCTTAAACACTCTGATGCACTTGTGTTGTTCAGACCATCTGGTCTGGCATAGGCTTGGGATGTTTGGCATTTTTCTTCTCACTGACTCGCAAAAAATGTAATAATGTCCTTTAGTTCCCACAGTATTGGTGGATTTAAATTGTGTTCAACCATTTACTACTAGATTTTGTTTGTGTGAAAAGCAATGAAAGAACAATGCTTTTTATACTTTTTCCGCAATATTGCTTGGTTAACTCCTTCTTTGCCAGACATCGTAGAACAGCCATCAAAACCCAAGCCCACGCATTTCTCGGGATCCAGTTCTTCGGTCGTGACAAAATCATCAATGGCTTTCGCAATGGTTTTTTGCGTCAAGCGCTTTCAGTTCTACAAAGCCAATAAATTCCTCTTTGACTTCATCGGACTCTTTGTTGAAATAGCGCAACCCTATGGATAATTGTTCCTTTCCAGAAATATCAGTGGTTTCATCTGCTAGTAAGCTATACGCGCACACTTCCTTTACCTTATTAACGATGCTTTCCTTTATAGTAGTACCACATAGAGAAATGATCTCATTCTGAATCTGAACTGATTGGCATGTGGCATTTTTCTTCCCCTTTTCAAAATGTTTTTTCAATGACTGATCTCCGGCATCTATTCGCAAGCGGCACAAATCTTGCAACACTCCCTCATCATGATGCTTACCCAGAAGCGGTAAATCGCGCTTACCAGAAAATGTCACACATGAAATTATTGAGGATAATATTTTTTTTATTTTCTTCTATGATTTTCTTAGAATGCTGGTTAATTTTGATGTCTACCGGCACGTCCTGTAGGAACAATCTTGCAGCTTCAACAGCAGTTTTATGCTACTTTGTTTTGTATGTCCCTTGCAAACCGAACATCTTTATATTTAGTGAAAGGTCTTATTATTAAAGAGCCTAGGACTCCTCTGACCGAACTTTAATTTGGTGGAAATAAAATACAAAACTTGCAAAATGCTCCCTTTAGACGCCTGGAGTACGTACCCCCAGGGGTACGGAAGGGATTTTCAGAGGGTACGTAAGGTCAGTAGAAATATGCATCTAAGTACGCCAATCATATCATAAAGTATTAACGATTATATATATATATATATATATATATATATATTTAAATATATTTATATATTATATATATATATATATATATATATATATATATATATATATATATATATATATATATATATATATATATATATATATATATATATATCTAACCGCATATTCTATACATATAATTATATATATATAAATATATATAAAAAAAAAATATATATATATATATATATATATATATATATATATATATATATATATATATATATATATATATATATATATATATTGAAGGGGTTATGGTCGCTGTTGAAGAACCACCTTCAATTGAAGAATATTAGATGTTGTTGAAGAGAGTGAGCATTGTCGCGATGAATTGGCGTTTCGTCCCGGGGGCTGCTTTGGACTCCTCAGTGGTGGTCGCAGCCCCCTTCCACCAGACGCCACAGAACTCCCCCCAGTGACAATGCCGCGAGCACACCCCGCTCTGCGCACCTGGAAGGACGTTGGTCAGCTGTCAGATGAGAGCCAGGTGTGCACACATTAAAGCCACTGAGAAGGCTTCGACCACTCTGTACTCTTACGTGCAGTTGGTCTGCACCTGCAGTGAGAAGCACAGTACAGGCGTTACAGGATGACCGAACAGAGCAGCGCCCAGCAGAAGAAACTTGAATTGATGTAATGCCGCGTTGAACGATTGTGGTAAAACAAACTCTACAACGAAATGTCTTACCACGGCGAACAACTTTGAGAAGATGGGATGCTGGCTGGTGTTCGTTGTGCCACTCCAGTGGCACTAGTCACTCCGGTGGTCACCAATATGAAGGGGTTATGGTCGCTGTTGAAGAACCACCTTCATTAGCTGAAGACTAGATGATGTTGAAGAGAGTGAGCATTGTCGCGATGAATTGGCGTTTCGTCCCGGGGGCTGCTTAAGGCTTTGGACTCTAGTGATATCATAGCCGTGAACCAGGCGCTCGCTAATAATAACTAAAGAATATATATATATATATATATATATATATATATATATATATATATATATATATATATATATATATATATATATATATATATATTAGTGGCGGCTCCATCAAAAAAGAGACAGTATGATGAGAGTTACATCAAATACGGGTTCACCTCAATTTATAAAGGCAGTCGAATACAACCACAGTGTGTCGTATGCTACAAGGTCTTGTCTGAAGGTTCTATGAAACCTAGCTTTCTAAAGCGTCATCTACATGGCTGTCATACAACTTTAAAGGATAAAGATGCAAGCTTCTTTAAACGAATGGAAGGTGGTGTGAAACATTCTCGTCTTGATAAATCTGGTCAGTCACATCAGCAATCTCATGCAGGTCTTCTTGCATCATATAAAGTAGCACTCAAGATCGCTAAAGCAAAAAAACCGCATACGATTGCTGAAACCCTCATTCTTCCATGTTGCAAAGATATTGTAAGTTGCATGATAGGTGAGGCTGCTGCAAATAAATTAAATTATGTGCCTTTATCGAACGATACTATTCAGCGAAGAATTTCTGATATGGCAGAAGACGTCAAGCAACAAGTGATCGAAGAAATTAAAACGGCACCAACCAAGATGTTTTCCATACAACTCGATGAAACTACAGACATTAGTAACTATGCACAGTTGCTTGTTTTCGCAAGGTATATAAAAGATGGCGATTTTAAAGAAGAATTCCTATTTTGCCACTCATTGGAAGCCTCAACTACTGGAGAAGATATTTTCCAGACAGTCAACACATTCTTTGATATCGTAGGACTTTCTTGGAAAAATGTCTGTGCATGCACAACTGACGGTGCACCGGCAATGCTTGGCATTCGTTCTGGATTTATAGGCAAAGTAAAGGAGGTGAACCCTGATGTAATAAGTTTACACTGTATGATTCATCGATATGCTTTGGCATCCAGGACATTACCTCCTGAACTTCGAGATGTTCTTAATGATGTTATCAAAATGGTAAACGCCATTAAATCTAGTTCACTTAATAGTCGCCTTTTCCGTTTGTTGTGTCAAGATTTCGAGGCTGAACATGAAGTTTTGCTCTTTCACACAGAAGTGCGATGGCTTTCGCGAGGAAATGTAACTTCTAGAGTTCAAAATCTGAGAGAAGAGATGTCCGAATTCTTTTCAAGAGATGCTAAGGCGCAATCCAAGTATTTCAGTAAAAAACACTCAAAAACAATGGCAACTAAAACTGGCATATCTCAGTGATATATTTTCTCGACAAAATGATCTGAATTTGTCACTGCAAGGGAAATCCACAACATTGATTGATTTTATCGATAAATGTAAGTCATTTACTATGAAACTTGAATTGTGGGAAAAAATGTGAAATCAGGAAAATTTCACATGTTTGAAAATACTGCGAAAATTTTTGATGGAGAAAATGATATTACCGACATCGGTAATCTTTTTCAATTTCACTTATCTTCTCTTTGTAATGAAATTAAGTCTTACTTGCCAGAAATAGAGGAGAACAGAGCAAAATTAATACTTAACCCTTTCAACGTAGATGTACATTCACTTCCTACAGACGTTGAGGAGGAATTTATAGACTTCTTAAATGACTCTACTCTTAAGCATGCTTATAATACATTCTGGTCACTAGTAGTCCAGTCTTTCCTTGAGTACTCAGCATTTATGGGATGAGAAAACCGGGTGCTTTAAAAACTAAGTTTGAAGCGTTCTTTATTGGGGACGTGGATGGCTTAGTGGATAAAGCGCCGGTTACTGTTACCTCAGCAACGCAGAGGTCCAGTGTTCGAATCCCGCTGATGAAGAGTAAAATCTTCTGTGACTCATTCATTTAAATGGTTATCACAAAACTTCTACCGTTTCCTTCAACATATCTGTGTGAGCAAGGATTTTCCTCTTTGTGCTTTTAAAAACAAGCTCCGATCAAAATTGAATGTAGAACCTGATTTACGATTGTCACTGTCGAAAACAGCACCCAGAATTGAAGACATAGCAACGAATATGCAAGCACACCCTTCCCACTAATTTTTATTCTCAGGTAATATATATATATATATATATATATATAAACAAAGAAATGAGTATATATATATATATATATATATATATATATATATATATATATATATATATATATATATATATATATATATATATATATATATATATATATATATATATAAAACAAAAATATGAGTAAAAATTTCTAGGGGGTACGAGGTTTATGATGCTGAACTGGAAGGGGTACATTGCGAATTAAAGTTTGAGAACCACTGCTTTAGACGCCTGGAGTATATCAGCCAAGGTGAATATGTCTCCAACCATTCATAATTGAATTTCCTTTTTAAGTGGGTAGCATCTTCCAAAAAATTATAGGTCTTAGGTGGAATCCAACACTCTTTCAGTAACTGTTTTTCTCATTCGAAATCAAAGATGAATGTCCAACGTATCTACCAATGTCATTTTCGTGATTCATCTACTGAAACGCTAGCTCCGAAATCTGGACCCATATCTTGACTCGTCGAGGTGCTGGGCCTGGGTGTGGGTTCTTCATCATGCGAAATATGCGAAGTAGGAGGAATTGCCTCTTGTGTAGTCTTAGTTGACTTATTGGTATCTTCTTCGTTTTCACCGCTACCATTTCCATTTTTATCTGAGTTCTTCCTTTTCAAATTTACTGCAAACAATATATATACAGTATATATATATATATATATATATATATATATATATATATATATATATATATATATATATATATATATATATATATATATATATATATATATATATATATATATATATATATATATATATATATATATATATATATTATATATATATATATAGATATATATTATATATTCTTATATATATATTAAAATATATATATATATATATATATATATATATATATATATATATATATATATATATATATATATATATATATATATATATATATATATATATATATATATATATATATATATAAAATATATATATATATATATATATATATATATATATATATATATATATATATATATATATATATATATATATATATATATATATATATATATATATATATATATATATATATATATATATATGTGTATATATATATGGTTTCTACTACTGTAA
>JABUQX010140476.1:15000-18143 GCA_015478945.1 Trachelipus rathkii
GATTAAGTGGTGATCAATGATGACTTATTAATTATTTTTTCATTTCTCCTTTTTGTGTAAAGCTTGTCTAATACAATATTAGTGTGCAATGTTTATTGAATTAAGGTATCAGTTTCAAATTTAATTTGAAATGTACACCTAATATCAGGTCGTGTTTTAAACTCTCCTAGAGGTCCAGATCTCAGACGGTGAAGCCAGCTAGGACGAGAGAAAGTTTGGTTATCTTTGGCCTCACATAAATGACTTCTTCACCTTAAAGCAAAGAGATGGCATGAATGTTACATTTTCTTATGCTTTGTGTAGACTGAAAGAAGTTATTATAAAGGGACATTCAAACAGTCTCTCAAATTTAAAAGCATATATTAAAAGGAAGCACAGTTCAAAGTGAATTCAGGTGAAACATAAAGGCCTATATATATAACATAATAATAATAATAATAATAATAATAATATGTATGTGTAATAATAATAATAATAGTAACGTGTGTGAACGAGAGTAACAGGATTGTGTCCTCAGTTCACATTTTCTCAAAGGACACGGAATAACTATAACAGGGGTTACTTTTCAGTGGATGTTTTAGTCAGGAGTTAAACACCAATAACAGTGCTGGCACTGTGTGTGTGTAATAATATTAATAATGTGTGTGTCTTTATGTGTGTGTGTCTTTTTTTATATATATATATATATATATATATATATATATATATATATATATATATGCTGCCATATATATATATATATATAGGCTAATACTCTTACAAGCAAATAGCTCTCTTCGATTCAGACATTTATTAAAAGAGCGCATATGGAAAAGGGGGTAAAAAAAATCCGTCGAGTTCAGCAACTTTAAGAAAGTCCATTCAATTTTTGGGTCTAAATTAATATTCCACTGTATTTACTTCAAACTTCGCGAGAGAAAGCAGTTTTATCTTCCGGCTGACGTCACGTTCAGTGGTTCCAGTCAGAAACTATGACGTAGTATGAGAGGCTCCGCCCACATCAGCATCTGTAAAGAAGGATTCTGTGCGCATTGCGACACTATCCTTAGGGAGAGGAGTGTTCCAGACGACTCTTCTCAGACTTCAATGCATTCTTCTATTATCCGCACCGATATAAGCTTCGTCTTATTCAAACTTATATATATATATATATATATATATATATATATATATATATATATATATATATATATATATATATATATATTAATATATAATATATATATATATATATATATATATATATAAATATATTCATATATTTCTTTTGTCTCTTTAGGAAATCGAAGGTGTTTTAGTTTAACTATAATTTCGTAAAATTCTTTAAATAAAATTTTTCGAAATTCCGATTCAAGTTCATTCTCTTGATCGAAAGAAAAATCGGAATCAAAGAGAAAGATATGCTTTGAGGTTAACACCAAAAAATGATTTGAACATTCGCCGTTACCTGCAACATATAATAAAATAAATAAATGAAATAATAAATAAATAAATTTTCTAATCTAAGGGGGCACAAAATAATAATAATAATAATAATAATAATAATAATAATAATAATAATAATAATAATAATAATAATAATAATAATAATAATAATAATAATAATAATAATAAGGAAAAAAACGAAGAAGAAAAAGAATAACTTTTCAACATGAGTTAAAGATGCAAGAAAATATTTTGAAAAATGTTCTTACATTTTTACAAACTACTAAATGGAGATTATTATTATGTATGTATGTATGTATGTATGTGTGTGTATTAATGTGTATTAATATATATATAATATATTATTTTTATTATTAATATTATTATTTTTAACAAAAACAACTACAACAAAAACAATTAAGCATTTGTTGTTGTTGCTTATTGTCATTAGTTCATTAGTAAATCATTAAGAATAAATTCCAATAGTACACATATTAAAAAAAGTCTAAGTAAATACATTGGACATTCGGTAGGATCTTTCTCCTGTAAATTGTTTGCTGGGAGTGGGGGGTGGAAAAAGAGATAAAAATTTGGTTATTTTTTATTTTTCAAAATCTACAAACGCCTATGGTGCCAGATGCACCTTTTTCTTTTTTTTAAACAATGAAAAGTGAAATAAATTATAAATATAAAAATAAATTACATTAGTGAGGTTATGATACGTTAAGTTGAGTTACGTTAGTTTACATAGATTTAAAATTTAATATATCTTTAATTAGCATCTTCGTATTACAACCGTTTGAAGCGACTGGTAACTTTATCTTTACGCTTATTGGTTTAAAAAAAAAATACTTTCAAAAGTGGGAAAATACAAAATTTTAATAAATATACCTTTTTGGTCAAAGATCCTACTGAATAGCCAACATATCAATGATAATATGTTTGACACAATGTCATTAAATTACAAGAAGCAATAAATATCGGTTCCACATTTATCACTAATTTGTTTAAAGATTAGAGGCAGTGAAATCCAGAAAATGGGGAATGGGGGATTTGAATAAATTTCTTTTGACAAAATCCGTAAAATCATTCGAGAGAAGTTTTAAGATAAAAATACACGAGTGTAAACGAATTTGAAAGTGTAAATGCATGGCAGAACATGGTACGAAATCCCAAACGATCAAGTTATCCATACTATACTCCTCTTCCTATTCAAGCTATAACCCTGCCAAACGTACGATGGTAGTCTTGAAAATCCAATATATAAGTATTTTAATATTTATAATTATTAAAACCTATCTGTTACCAATAGAATTTATTATTAACGACTTTAGCCAAATAACTTATAACAAAAAAACATCATTTAGTAATTTGAAAAGGAGGAAATGTTATTTTAATAATTATAAAAATAAAGCATCTAATAACAAGGAAAAAAAGTAATAATTAAAATGTTTTCATCTACTTAAAATTTACCCTTCAATGACTAAAATTAGAAGCTAGTCCCAAATGGTCGACATTCGTTAAAAAAATCTGGTTATTTAGAGCTTTAACGAATTCAGCAGGAAACCTAACCTAACCTAACCATAACCTAGCTAGCCACAAGCACAACCCTAACCTAGCCTGGCACCTTCAGCTGCTTCTTCTTACAAGCCTCAAACACAACCTAACCCTAGCCTAACCCTAGCCTAACCTAACGCAGCCTAACACAACCCCTACCA
>JABUQX010140479.1:7500-16059 GCA_015478945.1 Trachelipus rathkii
TATATGCTGTATATATATATTTATATATATATATATATAATATAATAATATAATAATATATATATATATATATATATATATATATATATATATATATATATAATATATATATATATAATATATATATAATCTAATATAATATATATATATATAATATATAATAATAATAATAATATAATAATATATATGCATAATAATAATAATAAATATATATAATAATAATAATATATATAATAATATATATATGTATATATATATATATATATAATATAATATATATATAATATATATATATATACTATTAATAATAATAATAATAATAATATAATAATATGTATATATATATATTAATATATCTATATATATATATATATATATATATATATTCTTCTAAAAGGACACATAGGCTTCAAGAATATGCCTCAAAGAAAATGCCTAGGCATACCCCTAAACAACTGAATTTTACTTCGCGGTTTGTTCAGACTTTGAAGGAACACAGAGCAGCATTTATTGGATTCTATGAAGACATTTTAGAGAACAGTGTTAACTGGGATAGTGAAACAATTATTTCAGGTCAAGGTTCCCTAAATTTTTTACCTGTTTCCAGACATCACTGTTGTTAGTAATTTTCAGTAGAGTTTTCAGCTACAAATAAATACTTTTTAATATTTGCAGTCTAAATATTTTGATATTCAGTACTGCTGTAAAAAAAAAAATTGAAGAAACGAAGACTCATATCCAGAATCTCAGAAAAATTTCGGATTCGGCGTGGGCTGGAAATTCAGATTACTGATATAGATGGAACACCTAAAGTAAAATCGTGGCACAGAACAACCACTTGAGGTTTCGAGAAAAGGTCTTATTCAACCAAATCATTGATATGATAGCCATACAGATTGATGAAAGATTTTCCACATTGAATAATTTGAACTTTGTGTCCCTACTAAATCCTCAAAGGTTTACTGAATATAGGATGAATTTTCCTGTTTCTACATTTAATATTCTAAAGGACAATTCATTCAGACACATTTGATTTTGTCAGACTGAATATAATGAACTCATTGTACTTTATTCTGATGAAGAATTTGAAGGACGATATCTATCCCAACTGGTTAACATAATAAATAAAAATAAGCTTCAAACAGCAATTACCAGGAATTACAATGCAAACACAGGTTGCTTATAATCACTATCCCTAGAGACTACAGCCTCTGTATAATGAAGTTTCTCTACTCTCAGAAGAGTTCAATTTATAAAGATCAAAACAAGGCAAACACTTGCAAATTTAGCACATCTTTCATTGAAAAGGATCTCCTTAATACATTAATGCAGTCACCTTCATTTTATGCAAATGTAATTAACAAATTTATAAAGCAAGAAAGAAGAATGGACTATACTATCCAATAATATCAAAATGTTCAAATTAAACGACAGCATTTATGTAATTAAAAAAAGATATTATATATATATATATATATATATATATATATATATATATATATATATATATATATATATATATATATATATGTTCAAGTTTTTGTATGTATAGATATATATATGTAAAGAAAAATATATATCTATTTTTATATATATACTCTATATATATATATATATTTATATATATATATGTATATATATATATATATATATATATATATATATATATAAATATATATATATATATATATATATATATATATATATATATATATATATATATATATATATATATATATATATATATATATGTTCAAGTTCTTGCTACTATATGTACAATGAAGTTGGTGCGTAGGCTTGAATAGTTTTAATTATATATCCACTTTCGAGGAAGTTAAAACTTGTTTTCCTAATTTGTTGTGAATATGAGAACTTACAACTCTTCCTATTTAATCATTTTCTTAATATTAAATAAGTATCTTCAATTCTTTAACTTAACTGTATTTCCTTTTCTTACTTTACAGTATTACCTTATATTCCACGATGTCCGAAGCAATTGTTTCACGTTTATATGATGCTTCATCACCTTTCTTTTCTGTAGAAAGGGCTCTGTATGTGATCTTTGCCATATATATATATATATATATATATATATATATATATATATATATATATATATATATATATATATATATATATCTTTTTTTATAATATATATATATATATGTATATATATATATATATATATATATATATATATATATATGCTATATATATATATATATATATATATATATATATATATATATATATAATATAATATATATATATATATATATATATATATATATATATATATATATATATATATATATATATATATATATATATATATATATATATATATATATATATATATATATATATATATATATATATAATATGTCTCTTCTGGTGGGCATGGACAGAGGCCTACCAAATTCCTCCAGATCAAAGGCTGACATGCCCAGCTAAAAAGACGTTTGAATGTGTACAGGTCAAAGGTCAAAGGTCCACTGGGGAAAATAGATAAATTTAATGTTCTATGTTTTACCAGTGGAGTTCATGTTAGATTGAGCCTATTGGTTTTAAATCTTTAGTCAGATAATTAGACAGAAAAAGGATGAGATTGTGAAGCAAGGCTTGACGCACGAGTACTTCTCAATGGAGGAGGTATGCGACCTAAGAGTTTAAAAGAGCAGTATTCGTTGCAATACCGATAGTATATAAAGAAAGTCGCAACAATTAGATGGGCAGAAAGAGAGACTGGAGAGAGAGTTAGTGAGAGCTCTCTCTCTCTCTCTCTCTCTCTCTCTCTCTCTCTCTCTCTCTCTCTCTCTCTATTGTTTCTTTTTCTCGTGAGGAGATTTGATAAAACGAAAAGCCCTCGACGGCACTATTTTAAGGAGAACTGTATGAGTGGATTCCCCCCACCCGCAGTTGGTAATGCATACTCCATATAGGGGCGAACGATACCCATATAAAGAGTTTAGCGTGGCGTGAAAATATTTTGATGGCGCCTGAGACCACCCAATATCTAATAAGCATTTTTAGAAAGAGAAATAATTTGATCCTTCCAAATAAGGTCACGAGAGAAAGAAACACCAAGAATATTAAGGACAAACGGAGGTTTGAGTTGTGTGTTTTCGATGAAGATGTTTTATATTTGTTCGGAATATTATGTCAAGTAGTAAGATAAGAGGAATTGAGTTTTTGAAGTATTAAAACAATCACGTTCTCAATGCCTCAATTATAAATTCGAGAAAAGTCAAATGATAGTTGCTCCAAGGCCGCCTTCTTAGCGTGAACTACTTTTTTTTTTTTTTTTTTTTAATTTGTTTACACCTCACGGGCATAGCCCTATTCAAGGAGGGGAACTTCTCTAGGTAATTTCTACCTAGGATCCGAACTAGGATTCGAACCCGCGACCTTGCCATGCGACTCCGTCGCTCAACCGTTTGAGCCACGGTAGCGGCCGTTGGGTGGAACATCTTTCAAAATGAAATGACTAATGAAGGGTGGAGTCATCGGCAGTGGATAGGTGATGAAGTAATAGAGAGAAGGTCATTAATGAAAAGTAGAAAAGGAGTCAGGGAAAGGGCAGAACCATGAGAAATAACATATTTATAGATTTAAAGGATAAACAATTTGCTTTTTAAAACTGCTGCTACAGATCTACCGAAGAAGAAATCAGTGAGGTCACAAATGTATATATATATATATATATATATATATATATATATATATATATATATATATATATATATATATATATATATATATATATATATATATATATATATATATATATATATATACATATATATATATATATATATATATATATATATATATATATATATATATATATATATATATATATATATATATATATATATATATATATATATATATATATATATATATATATATATATATATATATATATATATATATATACCAATGGATTAAAGTTTAGAAATCAATTCTTTGGGCCAGACTATATCGAAGTTTAGCGCCGCAGCAGAAGATTCACCGAAATACCGAAGGGCTGAGGACCAAGAATCGGAGAGAAGGGAAAAAGAAGATCAGGAGTAGAGCGCTTCTTACGAAAGTCATACTGGCGATCAGGGATGAGATTTGAAGAATTGAGAAGTTTTTAAGCCTTCCTGCTAAGGATACATTAGAAAACTTTAGAAAGAAAGTAGGTTAAAGGGATCGAACGATAGTTAGTTTGTTAAGAGGGGTCGCAAAACTTTAGAAAGAAAGAAGGTTCAAGTGGCAGGACGATAGTTAGTTTGTTAAGAGGGGTCGCCTTTTTCAGCACATCCTAACTGAGCTCACATCTTTAGCAGAAAGGGAAGGCCAAAATAAATAGACAGAGACGAAATATTTTACCAAGGCAGGGGGAAAGCTCGGAAGCACAAGTTTTGAGAATACCGTCAGGACCTTACGCCTTCTTAGTGTTAAGCTCTGAAAGAGATTAAATAGCTTCTTTAGAAGGAATTACAATTAGGCTTAAATGAGTTGGAGGGAGTGGAGAAGGAGGAATAGTATCGGAATCGTTTAAAGTTGGTTTACAGGCAAAAGTTTGAACAAATTGAGTCATTTGTGGTGGTGAACGTTGAAATCACCAATTATGATGATTTCAAAGAAAGGTGAAAAGAGAGAATGTTTTTTAATTTGCTTTAATTAGTCAAAAATTTTAGGATAGTCAGTTGAGATAGGAGACAGATATACTGAAGAGATGTATCTAGTTATAGATTTACAGAAAAGTTGGAACCATAAAAAAATTCGGAACACTCCAAATAGGAAAGACGAGAACAGGCAACAAAATTGCACAAATAAGCACACACAACTACTTTAGGCTGAAAATTGACTCTTAGAGACAGTAAGAGTCAACAAAGTAGAGTTCGTTTCAGAACGCTTAAACACTTGAGTCTCGGTTAAAAATAAGAGATGAGGTTTAGAGGAAGAGAGGTATTGTTCAACAAAGTGAAAATTCAATTTGAAACCGCGAAGGTTGCAGAAATTTAAGAAGAATGAAAGCCGTGCATTTGAACAAGCTGGAAAATTCGTAGCGTTGCAAACCCCACCGCCGGAGGGGCGGATGAGGGACTATTTTTGGAATTCTCCCAAGCTAGTGGTATAGTTGACACTTCTATTTTTATTTTAAAAATGAAAAGTGGTGTGTGCTTGTAGGGGTGTGTGTAATAGTATTTTAGTATTTTATGGTGTGTGATAAAGAAACCTTACTCCAATGTAAGAAGAAGGTACATATTAGAGCAAGAAGGGAGAACCTTTGGGTACTGGAGTGCCATAGAATGTACAGTAAAACATCATATATACCCAATGGGGCATCTCGTGGCTTCGGGGCGCTGCTTCTCTCCCCCGAATAAACTTCCCATATGTACTGCCTTCTCCCATATATATATATATATATATATATATATATAAATATATATATATATATATATATATATATATATATATATATATATATATATATATATAAATATATATATATATATATATATATATATATATATATATATAGCATATATACTCTTATATATAAAGAGTATGTTGACAAGTTCAAATTGCCATTGGCAGCATGTTGTAGGACGGATATTAAAGGGGAATTTTTGTAGCGCTTGATGTCAAAAATATTGCCAGTTAACTACGTAAAATGCATTTCAGGTCAACCGCTAAAAGCTTCTTATATATAAAAAACTGCAAATGGGGGTTCAGGAGTTCAAAAAATTCGCATTTATTTTGAAGAAATTTACTCTCTCTCTCTCTCCTCCATCTCTCTCTCTCTCCTCACTCATATGTATATATATGTGTGTGTACCATTCCATATTTCCATCCTTCCTTCCTTCCATTGTCCTCCTCCTCCTCTCATCTCTCACTCATATATATTCTCTCTTTCACTGAATTCAGATGTTTCTTATTCCATGTGAGTGAGTAATGTGTGTAATGTGTGTTTGTGAGTTTTTGAATGTGTGTGTGTGTGTGTGAGACCGCGACCGCCTATACACTCTCTCTCTCACCTCTCTCTCTCTCATATATATATATATATATATATATATATATATGTATGTATATGTTTAATATAATATAAATTATATATTATGTCAATGCACATAGATAATAATAATAATATAATAATATGTATGTAATAATAATATATATATATCTCTCTCACTCTCTTTCTCTCATTACTCACTATATATATATATATATATATATATATATATATGCTCAGGTCAGGATATCAAAATCAGAACTGGTGGTGTTTGTCGGTAGGATCGGGTTCCGATCACGTCAGGCTATAGAAATAGGAATATTGCGTAAGAAGGAGTCGTTCTCCCTAATATATATATATATATATATATATATATATATATATATATATATATATATATATATATATATATATATATATATATATATATATATATATATATATATATATATATATATATATATATATATATATATATATATATATATATATATATATATATATATATATATATATATATATATATATATATATATATATATATATATATATATATATATATATGTATAGGTAGGAATATGTAGAAATTATTATTATTATTATTATTATTATTATTATTATTATTATTATTATTATTATTATTATTATTATTATTATTATTATTATTATTATTATTATTATTATTATTATTATTATTATTATTATTATTATTATTATTATTATTATTATTATTATTATTATTATTATTATTATTATTATTATTATTATTATTATTATTATTATTATTATTATTATTATTATTATTATTATTATTATTATTATTATTATTATTATTATTATTATTATTATTATTATTATTATTATTATTATTATTATTATTATTATTATTATTATTATTATTATTATTATTATTATTATTATTATTATTATTATTATTATTATTATTATTATTATTATTATTATTATTATTATTATTATTATTATTATTATTATTATTATTATTATTAAGGAAGGAATAAAAGATTTTATTTCCCCCTAGAGTTCCCATCTCTAGATCGAATTAAGTTCGGATTTTATTTTAAAACATTTTTAACTCATGAAATCTATCTACATGTCGACTCTCTCTCTCTCTCTCTCTCTCTCTCTCTCTCTCTCTCTCTCTCTCTCTCTCTCTCTCTCTCTCTCTCTCTCTCTCTCTCTCTCTCTTCGCGTGCTTTACAAAAACCTGTAATTATATTTTTTTTTTTCTGCATACTTTGCTATTGTTTCTAATACTTTTTTTTTAATACTGGTTCTAAAATGTTAATATTTTTTCTGCATCATTGCCTAATATTTTACCCTTTCACAGCGTTAAGCGGTGATTTAACTGGACAAGTGTGTATTTGGTTCATTACGCGTTAAAATACATTCCCTTCCGGAACAAATGTTTAATCGTCCTGAAATTTAGTGAACTTTTAAAAGTTGACAATTTTCATTTTCATTAATATTTCGATTTATTTTATATGAACATTTAATTCCTTGCCAAGGGATCCATATTTCTCATTGTGTTGAGGTGCAGAAGGGAGTTCTTGTGTTTATGGATTTTCTTCATCTATAACAAATTATTTAAAGAATATAGATACATATATATATCTATATATATATATATATATATATATATATATATATATATATATATATATATATATATATATATATATATATATATATATATATATATATATATATATATATATATATATATATATATATGATGCAGTGTGTAGCAAATTTTCATTACAATGACTATTCAATCTAGCGTAATTGAAATCATAGTTTTATTTTCCAATTTTCATCACTTCAGTATTGAAGTTTTTTAAATATGACATCTAGGCAATGTAAAAATTTCACAGAGCGTTTTCTGTTTGTGGATGCTATATTTGGTCCAACATATTCCTTTAAAATGATGAAGGTATATAATTATTAAACAGCATATATAGGCTTTGCTTTGGAATGTTTATAGGTGACCAAGACAAGTTTGGGCCCCACTTATTATATCTGGAAGTTGTAGATCTACTCTCAGAAAATAATAAGAGGACAGAAAAATAACGTTTTTGCTATTCACTAAATATGGAGAGCAAAAGGATCACAATAGTGACTGCTATTACTGTATGGTAGATGTCACAAAGTATAGAAAGGCTAAAGGAAGGAAATCTCTTCCATACCCATACCACCCTCATCAATAGCGCACCCTCGATAAAAGCTTTCCAGATACTCAGCCGCCTGCTGACCCATGCAAAGTTTAGATTTACTGTTCTTTTATAAAAACAAAATTTGTATATGCAATAGTTTTGTATTTGTTCTTTTTCAGGGAAGATGACATGGTTCTTGAAACGGATTGTTGAAGCAATTCGTCTGGTCAAATGTGTGCAGAATTAGAGGATAGTACGACTCATGTTCTTACTTTCCCCGAGAACTTGATAGTCTAATCAGAATTTAGGACTTACTAACTAAATCGGAGAAAAATTTCTTACATCATGACTGGAAGGAATGGGGGAATTTGATCGAGGCAG
>JABUQX010140480.1:0-42202 GCA_015478945.1 Trachelipus rathkii
TCTATTATCGCGGAGGTTGGGTCATTTCCAGGTTTAGGAATGGAAATTGTATAAGCCTTCCACCTATATCCTGTTGTATTGCTTAGAAGTCCTATATTTAATAGAATGGGGACGTCGTGCAGGAGAGGATACGACATGACGGGTAGAACGAATTGAATTGCCTGTGGATGTTTCAGACAATTCTCCTGGGGAAGCTGGCGCCAAGTCATTATTAGATATGTCTGTTGAACGGCGTCAAATGGTATCCGTGAATTCGTGGGAAAGGAGTCTGCAAGGGAAGTATTATGAAGTGAGGGAGTTCATGCTCTCTCTGGTGGAGCATGGATCTCTAACTAAATTGTCGTTATATTACAATATATTGTATGTTAGAGATTAGGGAAGTGCGTTCCCGGGATATAATGCTGACGGTAGGAGTCTGAGAATTAACCTGCTTGATAGGTATGTCTGTTCCAAGAGGGTTAGGATTACTAGGTCGGAGGCTTGCAGATGCAGGGATTGAATGGTGGGGTGTGCCGCAGCCGGTGCATGTGGTATGAGGACTTAAAGGGGTGGAAGCCGGCCTATATGCAATTGATCTTGCATAAGTATAAGGCACATATGATAATTTCACCTTTTCATGCCGTGTTGCCTCATGATAATCCATCTTGTGCAGAATGCAAAACTCTAACCTCTTTTGCCTGAGCAAAAGAGGATCAGTGAACAGAAGAGGCAAGATTGATTTCCTAGCTGAGGTACAATGGGCTACCTGATCAAAGACAAAAAAAATTTTTTCCATCTGCACCCTCACTCATGGGGAAAGGAATTTGGGACTGACACAAGATTCACACAGCAACCACACCATAAGACCTATCAGGCTGATAATAACGAATGCAACTAGGATAATAACCATAACAAAAATAAGAACAATGATACCAATAAATAAACGGACAGAAAAAGCCGGGATGGGCCCGGCAAATGGACAGTAAGAGGAGGGAGGTCTCGACATGAAAATCTATGTGTTAAAAACGAGTGTGAATTTCACTCCAAGTCGTGTCAGTAGATTCACCTCCCGTTGTCGGCACGGGCGAATCGGGGGAGACCAACTATTCACGAGGGGCTTCGCATCTTAGCACCCCACAGATTCTCCCTCCAACAGCTTTCTCAAGCCAGCCGGACCGAAAGTCACTTTCGATGGGGGTGTAGTAGTCGGTTGCGGGAAGAAGTCTCATACGGAGGTTTCGAGGGAGGTACGCGTTGCAGGATTTACGGGAGGCCGTAGCCCGAACTGCTGCCCCACCAGCGCGCTTATTACTCACAACCCCCACGTGAGAGGGAACTCAACAGAACTGTAAAACCTTCAGACGGGCATGGTGTCTGTACAAAAAACGTTGTATGATGGAAACCAAGGGATTCCTATGGAACCGTTGTTGAATTGCGAGAAGCGCGCTCTGAGAGTCGCAAAAGATGGTGATGTGGTCAGCTCCGTCAAGAATGAGAACCCTAAAAATGGCAAGAAGCAGTGCCACCACCTCTGCCGTAAAGACAGAGAAGCAGGAAGGCAGAGTACTGTCAGGAAATACAGCAGATGCTCCTACATTATCGTTAGTCTTGAAGTCATCAGTAAAGACAGCCATCGATGCTGCGTGACTCGCCTGGTGGGAGGAGAAGACGGCATTGAGGGGGGGAAGGGTGATCAGACTTAGACAATGACCACATCTTTGTACATACCTGGGGGGATGGATGAAACCATGGATCGGCATAGCGATCATACGAGTAAGGCAAAAACAGTTCGAAGTGGAATCCGGAGGTATACAATACATCTGCCATCACTGATGCAAATGGCCTAATTGGAGGGCTAAATGCCACCGTATCAAGGATGGAAATCAGAACTGAGGGTGTAGGAATTCGTAGTTGGACGTATGAGGAACACATACGGTGTTCCCTTCTCAGAGACAGAGGCATAACACCAGCCTCCACCTCCAGGCTCTCCTTAGGTAAAGAAGGGAAAGCCACCGTCGCAATACGACGGAGACCCTCATTTTGGATGGGATCTAGGAGGCCTAAATAAGAACAAGAAGTCTGACCATATATGGCACATCAATAGTCCAACCTTAATCTCACCAAGACGATATAAAGCCTGAGCTGAATCCCTCTGACAGCGCCCCAGGTGGTAGAAGTGAGGTGACTAAGAAAATCTAGTGGTCGGTGGCAGCTGGGTTTCAGTTGCTGGATATGTGGAAGAGACTATCACATATAAAAATCATGCCAAAAAAATCGTGGTCGAAGGTAACGGGGGAGCTGTAAAGAAACAAAGATGGGGGAGGCTTTTCCAGGCCACCTCGTCAGTTTATCCGGCGGAAAAGAACAGCCTTAGTTTCTTTCTTTCTTTTTTTTTGCATGGAGAGCAAAAAGCCCTTTGCATGGCACCAAGTGGACAGTTTATCAAAAGTCAGTTGCAAATGGCGCATCATGTATGAGAGCCTGGCTCCAGTGATGTATATTGCGAGGTCATCTACATAAAGGTAACATCGGACTGGGGAGGAAATATTGGACAGCATATCTTAAATCCCAGTGAGAAGAAGATCGCATTGAGGACACTACCCCGCGGCAACCTCTCTTAAATGAGAAATACTCTAGAGAATACAGTGTTGCACCGTTCCTGAAAGGATCTGTTGGTCATCAGGTTCTGGAGAAAAAGGGGATGCTGACCCCGCAGGCTCAAGGAATGTAGCTTTTGGAGGACCCTCAATCTCCATATGGAATCATAAGCCTTTTCAAGGTCAAAGAAAATCGCCAATTCTTGTTTTTTGAAAAGGCTTCTTGAATATCATGATCTAAGCGAAGAAACGGGTCGTCAGTAGAGCGGTGCTTCCTAAAACCAAACTGGAGAGGAGAGAAAGTTTGGATTTTTTACCAGAATCAGGAGAAGGCGGTTGGCAACCATTTTTTCCATCAGTTTGCATGTGTGGCACGTCAATGCAATAGGGCGGTTGGTAGTCGTCGGCAACGGATCTTTCGGTTTGGAAAGGGGACGATGTGCGCCGTTTGACAAACGGGTGGAAAAATATTCTCCACCCAGATGTAGTTGTACAAGGTGAGAAGAAAAGCTGAGGCGGACGGGTGGAGGTGGCGTATCATCTAGGAAGAGACACCATCCGGCCCCAGCACTCCATCCTTGCACGCCCCAAGGTCCTCCCGGAATTCCACTTTCGTAAATAGGTGATTATAAGGAGGACGTATCAATAGGCTATCAGAACGAAATGGTTCATTGTATCTAGACCCACTGAAGAAAGTCGCAATTCGTCTGCAACCGCACTCGGTGCGCAGACCACGTCCGAGCCGTGTTTAAGAACGATTGGGGGATCAATATGGTGCGTACGGGAGATTTTCCGAACAACTTTGTAAATGGAAGGCAAAGGAGTGGATAAGTCGACGGTAGAGACGTAAGTACAAAAGTATTGTCTCCTGGTCGTTCCGTTAATACGACGAGATCGAGCAGCAGCGGCCTTAAATAAGATCAGATTTCACTGGGATGGTAACAGTTTGTACGATCTATAAAGTTTTCGTTTTTTCTCGAGTGGCCTGTGCACACTTCCAAGAACACCACAGCGTAGCAGAACGACGGCACTGATGTGAGCGAGGAATACTAGTCTTAACAGTACCAATAGTAGTAGTCTGGAAAACCTTGAAAGCCGCAATAGGCGTCGGGAAGTTGTCAAGCGCGGGAGGAGAGGCATTTCCGCAGCCTACCAGAACCAGTCTGCGCAGTCATATCTCCATGACGAATACGAGGGCTGCGAAGGAGTGGAGCTGAGAGATGTGACAAAAATTGGATAATGGTCACTCCCACAGAGGAAAGATGACCTCTAACATAGATAGGTGTCTATGATAGAAATGGAACAGAAGGATATCCACGCAAGTAGAGGAAAGATTTTCAAAGCGTTTATGAGTCGGTAGGCCAGTGTTTAAACATCCCTGAGATAACTGCTGTAGACAATCAAGCAGCCACTCAGCTTTCGGAGACGTAAGATGGTCTCCCACACAGCGGATGGTGTATGTTAAAATATCCCAAACGAGGGAAGTTGCATGAAAAGGTTGACAAGATCTGCCGATGTATTGACAGCTAGGAGCAAGTTAGAGTGAACACAGCGTTAACGTAGGGTTCAGGTGTACACGTGCCGCTACAGCATGTGAGCGAGTTTGGAGTCGTAGGGAGTAAAAGGGACCGACTCATGGAAGATAATTGCCGCTCAACTTCTCTCACTAAGGCCAAGATGGGCAGACACAAGAGGATCCCTGTATCCTGAAGGTTGTCGAAAATATCGGCCACGAAGCTGAATTTCCTGAAGGAAGATAGCCTTTCGATGATGAATTTCAATAAGTCGGGCTAACTCTTCGAAGTTAGAATAGCAGCTGCGGCAATTCCATTGTAAGAATTTAGCAATAGTGTGAAATGCGATACCTATTCAACTGATCTGTCGGTAACTCTGATGGTGATAGGTTGAGTATCATCAGGGGGTTGCACATCCTTACCTCGGCGGGTACGGGGAATCCGCCAATCCCCACCCGGAGGCGTATCGAATCCGGGGAAGGGGATGGTCCCTTAGAAGGGATATGAAAGGGGATCGTGGAGGCATACTAGATGTTCATCCAGCAGATCTAAGCGATTCGTATCCAGAAATAAGGGCCAGAGAGGAATTCGCATCCTCCAATGTCGAACCCATCAATCTAGAGGCAACAGAGGCCACAGAGGGTGAAGGATCGTGGCTCACCGTGTTGGAGATACGAGGTACCCCACCAGTGAACTCAACTGGAAGAGTGGGGGGCCACTCCAAACATCTGCAGTAAGTTAGACAGCGTCGGTGTTAGATATTTTTTCCAGTGAAGTAGGAGCGAGAGGGCCGAGCCAAGGCGGCTGACGATCTCCTTAACCTTCTCCCCTGGTGGCGAACTCAGAGAGACCGCAAAACCCGGAGAGTGAAGGACTGCCAGTCGGAGGGACCGTTGGTACCTCCGAAGGCAAGGTACAAGTGTCGGTTTTGGGAGCGATACCGGGAAAAACAGTAACCGACGCGTCCCCACGGGTATCCACCCGTTCCCTGGATTGGGAAGGGTGAGAAAAACATGAATCGATGGTAATATTCAGATAATAGAAATCTGGACAAGACTCGAAATCACTAGAATAAGCGGTAACGGTATGGCTAGGCTCGGTAACGTCCGTTAAAGTCATAAGATGGCACAGGCGGAACAATGGTGGCACCCCAAGTCCTGAGCACGCGTAGAATGACGGGTCCGTTTTGAAGAAACCTTGGGAGCCTCAGATGGCGTGGAAGCAAACTTCAAAAAGTCGAAGCCCGATGTTGAAGGGAATAGTTAGATTAGTCGTGGGGGAGAAGATCTATCGTCATGAGAGGATGAACCCGAAAATTGCCCGGGGGCGACTGGTGCCGATCTCTTACGGGAAATACGTTTCCCAATGGGGCCAGAAGAAATACCCTGCACGGCAGATGTAGAGGAGAGCGATTCCAACGAAGGTTGTACGGGCGGCAGAGAGTGTTTAACCGCAGGAGGTGCGTAGATGTCAGCAAGACATTCTTCACGGGTCAAAAACAACTGCTCAGGAGACCTAAGTCTAGAATGAACGCTGGTGAAGCAGGGGGGAGCAGTTTATTCTTTTAGATGATGGTGTAGGACAGTCGTGCTGAAGAACAGGAACCTCTAACAAAGGCAAGTCAAATTTCGGGTCGGTATAAACAATGGGGGAATTCAAGCATGGAGGACTATTCAAACGTGCGACACGGGAACGGGGTGTATTGTGAGGGGGAAAGCGCAGCCGCCTGAGCAAAAGAAATGGAATGAGACAACTTCTCCTTTGCCAGGTGCGTCGTCTCACGATGATCCAATTTGTGAAGAGCACACTGCTCTAAGATTTTCTTCTCCAAAGTAAAGAAGGGACAATGGACAGACGAGGAGGAATGTGGACCCTTGCAGTTGGGACTATAAGGAGGGTTGTTACAAGTAGTGTGGAGAAAACTTCCACATTGTGAACAAATGGTTAGGAGGGATCTACAGTATTTTGGGGGTGGCCATATTTATGACACTTGAAACACCTCCTCGGGAAGGGGATGCAAGTCCGGACCGTGTGCATAATAAAGCCTAGTTTAACTTTGGTCAGAGGGAACGGCACACTGAAGGTAAGTAGGAGGAGAGAGTTTGGCAATGATGGATTCTCCCTGTGAGGGGAAAACCGATTGATATTTGTGATGGGCATATTTCGACGTTGGAAATGAACAAGGATATCGTCCATTGTATCCGAACGGAACTCCGGAGCGTATATGGCACCTTTCGACGTATTACGGACATCGTCAGGTTTGGAGATGATAGAGATATCTCCCAAACGGGAGAGAAAAGCCAGTAAACGGCTCTGTGTACTGGAGGAAACCATTCCTCATTGGTGTCGCCTGGACCTTACGAATATGAAGAGCTGCCATCAAAGAGTTGCTGAGGACAAGGTGGCTGCTAGCCGTTAGTGGTTGGGATGTAGCGGAACTTAAATAAAAATAGAGTATAAGATGCAAAACCAGGGACCCCCGGGGGTGGGGTCCGAGAGCGCGATCGTAGTAGCGTGCGTGTTATGTTGAAGTCGCCCAGGAGGAGGACCCCGCTGGCGCGAGTACTCCTGGGATGTCTGGTGTGTAATTCGAGTCGAATGTTGATGTGGTGAGGCCGTTACAGCCTTTCCCGGTCTCGAAGAGGAAGCCCCAGCGATGGAATCGCAGTGAAGGACTAGGTATTGGGTGGCAAAAGAGCCAACCAGATTATCTACATGGGCCTCAAAGCCCCTATTGGTCCTGGGTCCAGAAATGGCCAGGGAGAGGTCGGGTTGGGAGCCCAACTTATGGTGAGGTTCGTCTTTCTTTAGAACCTTATTCTTCTTCTTTTTCAATTTCATAAAAGTAAATACCTCCGAAACAGCTACACTTCAATAGATAAGCACAAAAACAATAAAACCAATGATGAATATAAACAATAAACGTTCTGAGAGCGTGACCGCGAAAACTGCTCCTATCACACGCCCGAGCAATATACCTCCTCTCCTTTGAAACTCCAGCCCATAAGGTGGGCTGTGAGCGTGGCCTCGGGAAAGCTCCCCGGAACTCTGCGTCCAGTCCCTAAGATCGCAAAGTAGTAGCCATGCACTACACGGATAAGACGCGAAGCCCAAGATTATAGACACCCAAGTGCGGGACAGCCTCCTCAGTAGTTAGCCAAGGTTTCGGTCCCCTACAATAGGCGGCCAGGACCAAAGCTAGAACAACCGGTTTTTGACCTGTACCCTCACCCACAGGGGAAGGAGGGCGAGATGTACACAAGAGACGCACGGAGACAGCAGCCTGATAGCTACCAGGAACGAGGAGGAAGCTGGGAAGACTCTCACAAGAGAGAAGGAATACGTAGGGTAGTACGTACAAGGACAAAAAGGGAAACAAACTGGGAAAGGGATGGGCAAAATGAATGGTATACATAAAGTAAAATATAATGAAGATAATAAAAATAATAATAATAATACTAAAAAGAAAAATAGCAAAAATAAAAAATTATAAAAATAATAATAATAATGACCAACCAACAAGAATAGCAATAATAATAAGAAAAATGATAAAGATAAGGGAGAGGAGTAAACAAGAACAAAATATAACAAAAAGAATGAAAGTGGCTCTTTGCAGACACAAATTGTCTGTGCCCCCCTCTCAACGACAACGAGGCAACCTTCGTGAAGGGAATAATAATAATAATGTCAATACTACTACTACTGATAATAATTCATAGCAATGATAATAATAATAATTCATAGTTTACATAAAAAAATATCCAATCAGTGAAGGTTTGTCCCAAAAGTACAAAACTAATAAAAACTACATAAACCAGTCATTTCAAAGGTTTATATATATATATATATATATATATAATATTGCTATATATTATGTATATTTATATATATATATATATATATTAATATATATTATTATATACATATATTATATATCATATTTTTATACAAGGTTATTATTATTGGTTACATATATATATATATTATATGTATATATATATATATATATGTAAAATATACATATATGTTATTATTGGGTTATATATAAGGTTATTAAGGCTGGTTGCTAAGGCTGCTGAGCAGCAGCTGGAAGCAGCAGCAGCAAATAGATATATATATATATATATATATATATATATATATATATATATATATATATATATATATATATATATATATATATATATATTATATTATATTATCTAATTCATTTCCCCAGATTGGGGGTGAGGTGAGAAGTTGAAAAGAAAAGAAACCTCGTCCCCCACTCCTTAACGTTCCCTCCATATCCTCCTTAAGTAAGAACTCGTCGCAGTCAGAAAAATCCACCCTACGGTTTCACGAGACTGACGGACCCTCACTGTGGTATATCGTCAATGTGGGGTTCATCCTCTGGGCAAGGCCCACAACCATACCCACCCACAAAATCCCGCCATTCACTCCATTTATGCACCTTTCTTTTCGAATCAGCCAAATTCACATTCCTTTCCTTCAGGCATTCCTTTACTGACTCAATCCACTTTTTCTTCGGTCTCCCAGCCTGTCGATTTCCAGCACACTCATCACTGTACATCCGCTTAACCAACCGACTATCATCCATCCTCTCCATATGACTGAATCATCTCAATGTACTCTCGTTTACTCTCACATTAGATCCTTTCTTCACACCACACAACTCCCTAATGCGTTCATTCTTTATTTTATCAATTCTTCTCAAACATAACACCGCCTAAGATTGTCTATATAAACACATTGTACCTTAGATCTATACCTCTTATTTCAGACAATAGTTTCACTACTACAGGTGACAACATACCCTCATGCAAAACCCTAGCGCACTCTAGACTTAATCTCTTTATATTCACCAAGGATTTAATTGCACCAGCCACCTTCCTACTATTCACAACTTTCCTACTAAAGACTACATCATCCATTCCCTTTTCATCAACATATATCCTAAATATTTAAGATAAGATACTTGGTCCAGTTGCTCATCATCCAACATGACTTCACACAGCGGACTTTCATCACTCACTATCATAACCTAACTCTTATCTACATTTACATTCAAACGCCTCCATTTACATACCCTGCCAAACCAATCTACAATCCACTCAAACTTTCTTCAGATTCGCCACAAAAAAACAAATCACCCGCATACAATAGGCAGGGTACCCTCTACACTCTTCCATTCTCTATCACTCTATTACATTCCCCTGCCTCCTCTACCTCTAATTCTTTCATAACACAATCCATATACAAATTAAAATAACCAAGGAAGCATAACACATCCCTGCCTCACTTCGTTATTAGTATTAAACCAATCATTTTCAACATTTATTCTTACACACGTTTCACTATAGTCATACATACTTTTGATTCCATTAAGAAGCCTACTACCAACACCATATATCATTAACACCTGCCACAGAGCTTTACTATTCATCCTGTCATATGTCTGTTGCAAATCCATAAAACCTAAATACCATTGATTCTTCTTCTCTCTCATTTTCTCAATCATTTGTTTCAAAGTAAAATTTTTGATCCAAATCTATATATATATATATATATATATATATTATATATATTGGTTGGCACATAAGTTGAGCATATATATATATATATATATATATTATTAAAATATATTATATATATATATATATATATATATATATATATATATATATATATATATATATATATATATATATATATATATTAAATAAACAGTTTGTGGGAAAAAAAAACTCTAGAGATTTAAATAAACAAAGTAATTAACTGAAGTTCAAGAGAATAATGAGCCACAAAAAGACAAGATGGGAAAAGATGTACACCATGAAATAAGAATATGGTGAAAGCCTGCATAAAAATAATGAAATTTCTTACTGGCCTTCCAAAAATCTGATAGGGAACAACTGTGTTATCAAAGGTCGCGTTGGTTGTGTAACATGATAGGAATGGCCTCTAATTTGGAACTTAAAAACAAAAACTAAGACCTCACAAAAATTTACATTTACAAGAAATTATTTACATTTAAAAGAAATTAAGTTTACTTTTACTTCGAAAGGCATTTATCATTGAGGTCCCGTAACCTTCAATTATATATTGTTAGAGCAGTTATATGCTGGTTAAGGTTATATAGTGTTATTACAGCAGCATATATATATATATTGGTTATTATTATATATATTATATGCTTATTATTGCAGGTTATTGCTATATATATATATATATATATATATTAGATATGTTATATATATATATACTCTTTTATATATATTATTATATATGATATATATACACATATAGATATACAGATATATATATAGTATGGAGTTATACTGCAGGTTATTATTATTTATATATATTATTATTATTATATTTCTATATTATTATTACATATACATCTATATATTATTGTTCTATATATATTACATAACTTAAATATATTATATGTTATTTCCATATACATATATACATATTATTATAGACATTTAAAGACCAATTATTATATATACATATATTATTATTGGTTATTACATATACATATGTCATATATATATTATACATATATATATATATATATATATATATATATATATATATATATATGTGATGCACCAAGTTCAGTCTGAGTCAACATCTTATGCTCAGTCCAAGTTATTGCAAATCCTAATGTAATAAAAATATTATAAATTTTTATACTGGATATTGTTTAAGCATATAATAAATAATAATAATAATAATAATAATAATAATAATAATAATAATAATAATAATAATATAATAAAAAAGTCAATAAAATTAAACAATATACGTGAGTGAAGGAACGAAAGAAAAATGCAATAACAAAGTAATTTATAGCAACAAAATAATAAACTATTAATAGCATAATGAAATATTAAATTAGTAAGAAATAATTGAAATTAAAAAGAAGGAAAAAATAACTACAATAAATAACAGTAATTGAATAATACTTTTTGGTCATATGCAGTTGATTGTGTACTTTGGGTTTCTCATCCAAATCTTCATGTTTCTGCTTAAACATTTCAGAAAGCTTTAAATTCACTAGTGAAATGATCAGAGACCTGTGGATGGATTAAATTTTTTTAGTTACAAAACAAATTATTTCGAATTCACAAAATGTCTTCTCAATGATCCCGTCATAAAACCATGCATAAAAAGAAAATATACTGCTTTTGCATGATTGTCCAAATTTGATCATCTAACAAGATAATTTTATTAAAAATATTCTATCTATGATTTGTTTCTTATGTTCAATGGCGGCTCTTGTAAAGTTGGGTCGAAGAAAATCTATGAAACTTGCCTTCGTCTCAAATAGCTGGTAATCCCCTAACTTATAATTACAACTTTAAATGTTTATTTTGATTAGCTTAAATAGTGTGTAGAAAGCAATACAGAGCCTATAATACTTCAACAGAAGCTTTAATAGAAAATCAAATTCTTTCAAACTCTTAACTGTAATGACAGAATTGAAAATGTCAAAAAAAGGATGGATTCATTGGTTGAAATTGAGCTGTAATGAACTTTGATCTAAAATGAAACTATCGTTTTGTAGTATTGTATTTATGATATAACTATATGCAAAATACAGTTCTTATGTGCATTTAAATCAAAACCATCACTATATACCTATTTTAACAATTTCTCTATCTTTATCAATGAAATGAAATTATTTGACATAAAATTCATGTATTAATTACTGAATTGAATGTCAGACCATTTATCTCCTTTGTATTCCAAGACATGGGGAAATACCACTGCATGATGTAGCAGATGTTGCAGCAAAAGATTCTTCTGTTATGTATAACTGCCAATTTAAAGTATTCAAACACTAAATTTAAAATATTAATAGAAAGGAATTGCAATTTATCGGAAGACAATTCGAATCAGCGCAAAGGTCTTTTGTCATCTGCGTAGCCTCAGATTCAGATTCAAGATTGGTCGAGTATGTATGAAAGTGATAACCTGGAACATATTGAAGTGGCAAGAAAAAGGTTGCAAAAAAAAATTTCAGGCACGTTACATATTGTTGGACAAGGCTATGGACTCAACTGAATTTGATAGAGTCCGAGTCCGTTAAAAGTGGCCGAGTTCCCGAGACCGGGAATCGGACTCGGTGCATCACTAATATATATATATATATATATATATATATATATATATATATATATACAAGGTTATAGCAGCAGCAGCAGCAAGCAGCGCAAGGCGGATATTGCAAGGCGGTTAAGGCGTGATATAGCGGCAGTTGGCGGCAGAGGTTGGGCAAGGCGTTAAGGTTACTATATATATGAGCAGTATATAGTGCATATATATATATATATATATATAAGCATATTATTAATGTTATTGTTATTATGATATATATATACATATTACATACATATATATATAAAGTAAAGAAAAATAATATTGGTATAATGTCCGCGCATATATATATATATACATATGGTTATTGTTAAAGAGCAGCATTTATAAGTGGCTGTTGGTTGTTATATATTATAGTATATATATATATATATATATATTAATATATATATATATATATATATATATATATATATATATATATATATATATATATATATATACATATATATATAGGCAATAAATAAATTATATACATATAAGAGTATATTATTATATATATATATATATGGTTATTATATTGTTATGCTATATATATATATATATATATATATATATAAGAGAGTAAGAGCACATGTGTAGACTAGTACACATATATATATCTTGATATCTCTCTCTCTGTATATATATATATATCTAAAAATAGATCACCAACCATATAAGTTTCCCTCAAAAGCTAAAAATTGAAATTGATAAATGATGATAGGGAAGAATATAAAGAACTTAATTTTAAGTTACTGGGAAAGTGTTATCATTTTGGCCAATTTGATACAATTTCGTAAAGTGCAACAGATTACTTTTAGACTGCATCTTGCTTTGTTAAGGTATTTACTCTATCTGTCTACTCCTTTCTAGATGCTAAGGTGCTATTTTAATTCAAACTATATATAGTAGTAGTTATAAGATTAAAAAGAGAGTATATATATATATATAAGTATATATATATATATATATATAATATATATATATATATATATAAAGTATATATATATATATATAAGGTTAGTTATATCTATATATATATATATATATATATATATATATATATGCGACTAGTTTTATAAATTTTCATCATTAGGTTTTGAAACACAAATGGTGGTGGGTATATGGAACGGTGAATAAGAAAGCAAGCAACTGTAACAAATTATCAATACAAAAAAATAGTAACAAAAATAAACAACAATATAGGAACCTAAACTAATCACAAAATACTTTGGAAATATAAATAATGTGAGCAGTCAAACTTTAACAGCGCTAAACTTTTAATGTCATTACTTATATAATTTTTTAAAACTAATTCAATATATATATATATATAAAGATATATATATATATATATATATATATTGGTTGCTAAATAATCGATGGTAAATTGACAACCATAAATATATATATATATATATATATATATATATATATATATATATATATATATATATATATATATAAAATTTATATATATATATATATATATATATATATATATATATATAATGAATAAAGGGATAGATTCTAATATTTATTAAATCTGAAGAGAAAATCTTTTTTCAAGCATTTTAGTTTCGAAAATCTGAATAGAAACATTGTCAGCAATATATATCTCTAATTCTGAGTTATTGACTGCCCACAATTAATCTAACTTACAACCCTTAAAGCCTACAAAATACTCAAATAAAGAAAAGGTTCAGAAATTGTCTAAATAATAATAATAATAATAATAATAATAATAATAATAATAATAATAACAATAATAATAATAATAATAATAATAATAATAATAATAATAACAATAATAATAATAATAATATCCCTAAGCCTCCCAATGGCATTTTTTTTTTTTTACATTATCCTAGGTTACATTGAAGACATTGTTAAAAAAGACTAAAAAAACTGGAAGGATTCCAATGGAAATGTGGACATTTGTAGGGAGACAAATTCTCTCTTGAAGAAGTGGGTTTTATTTCGTAAAGTTCAGGAGTAAGAAACCTAAATAAAGAAATACTAAAATTTCACGATTTAATATTTGGCAACTTTTCATGTGTAAAAATATCCCTAACAATGGAGGGGAAACGCAATATTTAAAAAAAATATTTTATATATATATATATATATATATATATATATATATATATATATATATATATATATATATATATATTTATATATGTTGGTTGGTTGGTTGGTTACTTTACTATCAAAGGGCTATTACATATATATATATATTAGTGCTAGAAAATTGGTTGTTATTAATATATATATATAGTATGATATATATATATATATATATATATTATTATTATTATTATGTTATATATATGCTATATATATATATATATATATATATATATATAAGGGTGCCATTTATTTATATAGTATATAAAAAAATTTATTCTACTCTTTACTTGAGGCCAAAGCTAAATTTGTTCCTTTGTTAGTTATCATTTGCACAAAAGTTTTTCTTCTTAGAAATATGTGAACACTTGGTGACTTGTGAAGTTGTGATCAAAGTTTAGGAATATATGAGGTGCCAAAACCCTCTTTTTATAAAGAATTCATTACTGCTAATTATTAGTAATTATTAACAGTTTGTGTATTACAAAATATTCTCAAGCAGATGGGGGATCCCTACACAACATCCATAGATAGCCTTTTCCACGTCCCATTTGAAGATAGTTAATAAAATGTTTGAATGGCAGTATAGAAATGGAAGTTGTAAAGTCGTTAGAATTAGTCGAAACCTATTACTTATTTGAGACTGTGTTCATGTTTTTATATATTAAATTTTTCCTCTGTAAAGAAAGAAATATTAAGATTCTGGAATGCAGAAAAACTGAGATCATCTCAAGCAATGGAACAACTTAATAAGTATTATTATTTTTCCATTAAAATTAGAATGATATAAAAAGTTTTAATTTTTAAAACACGTTACGATGGCGGTCAAAAAGAAGGGTGTGTGAATGAAATTCAAATTTCAAAGAAAGATTCAGATAGAACAAATGAAATTTCTGATCTTCCAAATAGTTCTAAGAAAATAAGTGCACAAAAGGGGGGAATAATGTCGAAAAAAAAATTAGCACCAACCTCTCGACAAATGTCTCGTAAGTGAAAGTGACAGAGTCCTCTATTGAATGCAATTTTAGAAGCAGTACATTTAGATGCTTCTGACTATGAAAATATAAAACGTCAATCCGAAAAATGAATATTATTTATCAAAAGCGCTGTGCTTACTTCATTGAATGCAAGTCATAGAATTAAACTTGGATGTAATTACACTTTATTGGGATACCAAGCTTCTAAAAAAAATTTCGAATTAAAAAGCTAAACGTCAAAAATTATAACCATAGCAGAGAGGATATAAAACGTAATGCATTTCCAGATATAACTGAAGCCACATGTTTAGGAAATAAGCTCAGCAGTTTTTGATGTCATTGAAAAATTTGACTTAAAAGATAAAAGTTCAAAGAGTTTATGTAGAATTTAAACTGAAGGAAAAAAAATTTTTATTTGAGGTAATGACATCACTTTGCTGAAATTCTTTTGATATAGATTCCGTTGAGTTTTTGCTCCATCAACTAATACAATTTTTGAAATTTATAAATTATTTTTCAAAAATTAAAAAAAAAAAATTTTTACCAATCTAAAATGGTCCAAAAAGAAAATTTTCAGAACCAGAATAATAATATAATTATTATATTATTTATAAACACAGTTAAAAGTTACTGCATTTACTGGTTCATGACTCCCGGTGCTGAAAAGGCTAATTAATAAACTATTTACTTTACCAAAATGATAAAAAAATCTCTACCACAATTGAAAAAATTATCTTACCCATCTTTACTACTTGAATAAGGAAAGTCTTATTTTTTTCTCTTCGAAAATGAAGTAAATGAGAAGAAAACTCCAGAATTTGCGCCAATCTTTGATAATAATACGGATGCTGATTTTAATAACATAAGAACAAAAAACGACGAACCAAAATCACATAATTTATAAGAAAGTATGCATCAACATTTCCAAATGATGAACTCACCTAATTATACTTAGTTTGTTTCAGGTAAATGAACACCATGAAAAAAGTTTTAAACGGTAATTTACAAATCCTTAGCAGAAATATTTCAACTTTGTTAATAACATTTGTATATTTGAATGTATAATATTTTTTTTTCCAGTATACCATGTGTTTACCGTTTGCATAAGCGAATTTGACATTTTAAGTCAAGTAGAATTTACAAATAATTTTATGATTAGCAACATACTATAACAGTAGATTCTCAGAAAACTTTAATGTCAAGTCACCATGAGTTAATATTTTATTGATCTGAAAAGAAATAGATTAATTTTACATGTAATCTACCAAATTTAGCTGAGGTCCCAAGACAAAAATAATTGGCACCCTTTTATATATATATAGCAGCAGCATATATATATATATATATATATATATATATATATATATATATATATATATATATATATATATATATATATATATATATATATATATATATATATATTATATATATTATTAATTTGTTATATATATATATTATTAATTTGTTATATATATATATATCGTATATATATATATTAGTGAGGAATGACTTCATGCATGTATAAATATAATATCGAATGTTAAAAAGATTTATTTTGTAATGAGCGACTTTTTAAAAAGCACATTAATATTATTAAGTCATTTACAGATACTTTCAATAATACCTTTGAATATCACTGCACTAGCATTGTTTTCAAATCGAATGTCACAAGTAAGTATCTGTATAGAAGCATTATTATTATTATTATTATTATTATTATTATTATTATTATTATTATTATTATTATTATTATTATTATTATTATTATTATTATTATTATTATTATTATTAACTGAATATTTGTTAACCAAAAAAGTTTTCATTATGAATAATGAGAAAATATTGAAGGCACCTAACTCAACCCAAAGGGTGCAGAGGCTTAATATTATAACAATTCTTTTATCATTGAAGATACGAAGAATTTCCACTTCACTCTTTACAATCATGTTTTACTTCTTTGTCTGAAAAGAAATAATATATATATATATATATATATTATATATTAATTATTACGTTATTATTATATATATATATATGTTTTTATTTTTATTAATATATATATATATATATATATATATATATATATATATATATATATATATATATATATATATATACCGTATATATATATATATATATATTATTACTATATATATATATATATATATATATATAATATAATATAAGTTGTTATTAGCATATAAACATATTAAGTTGCTATACTACATGTTGCCATGGCTATTGGCTATATTATACTATTATGTTATGACATATATATATATATATATATATATATATATATATATATATATATTATTATTATTATTTTTATCATCATCATCATCTACCTCTCTCTCCCAAAGACTGGGGTAGGGTGCGTGACATGCACCGGAAACAGAAAAGCAGAAGAAATGACAAGTCGAAAAGAAAGCCCAGCCTACCGCCCCCTTTATACCTATTAGTGAGAACTCGTCGCAGTCAGAAAATCCACTCTATAGCTTCACTCACGGGACCGGGACGGACCTCACTATGGCACCTGTGTGGGGTTCATCCCTGGCCCAGGTGGGCCACAAACCATACCCCCCCCAAAAAACCCCCGCCATTCACTCCTATTATGCACCTTTTCTTCTCGCCTCTGCCAAACTCACATTTCTCTCCTCCAGGCATTCCTTTACTGACTCAATCCACTTTTTTTTCTGTCTCCCAGTCAGTCGATTCCCAACACACTCACCACTATACATCCGCTTAACCAACTGACTATCTTCCATTCTTTCCACATGACCAAACCATCTCAACGTACTTTCATTTATTCTCTCATTTATCCCTTTCTTCACACCAAATAACTCAATCCTAATACGTTCATCATTTTATCAATTCTTCACACCTAACACGCCCCTAAGATTGTCCATCTGAACACATTGTACTTTTTAGATCTATACCTCTTATTCCAGACCATAGTCTCACTACTATACTTTAACACAGGTAACAACATACCCTCATGTAAGACCCTAGCGCACTCAAGACTTAAGTCCTTTCACATCCACCAACGATTTATTTGCACCAGTCACCTTCCTGCCATTCATATCTTTCCTACTACACTCTGCATCATCCATTCCCTTTTCATTCAACATATATCCTAAATATTTAGTCAGACACTTGTTCCAGCTGCTCACCATCTAATAACTTCAAACTGAGGACTGTCCTCACTCAGCCATAACCCATTTCATCTACGTTTTTCATTCTAAAAAACCCCTCCTTTTACACACTCTGCCAAATATCTCTACCAATGCTTTCAAACTCTCTTCAGATTCACCACAAAACCAAATCATCCGCATATAATAGGTAGGGCACAATAAGGCACAATATAATATATATATATATATATATATATATATATATATATTCACTTGTTATATATATATATATATATATATATATATATATATATATATATATATATTAAGAGTATTGCGTAGATCACCAGTATTTTGGAATTGCACCCCATGCTAGGGGTAAGACGCAAAGCTGTCTATCCTCATAATAAAGAGTTATATATATATAAATATATATATATATACATAAGGTTTGGGCTGAAAAACAGAGATCAGAAAGAGTATATATATATATATATATATATATATATATATATATATATATATATATATATATATATATATATATATATATAATCACAAGAGTAGAAATGCAATATTTTTATGAATTTGTCCATGAAATAAAATATGAAAATAAATAGAAAAGCTATTTTACAAAAGTAAGATGTTTAAAATTCAATAGAGTATATTCTTTCTCATCCATCACCTTTTAAAATTTATCTGTAATCCAAATAAATATATAGAGTAACCCTAAATCCATTTGTCACCCATCCAATGGAGGACCAAGATAAACCATAGATACTTCGGTATTTCCATAAACTGCTGATACTGAGGGATATAACTGTTTGTCAGGAAGACCTATAAAGCAAAATGAAAATAAATAAAAAAATTATTAAAATTTAAAAAAATAAAATATCACCTTGAAATAAGGACTGACACGTTTATTTTAAATTAATTGATCTAAAACTGGTTACTTGATATGTTTGTAGCAAATGCAGTTAAAAAAAAAATTAAATAATAAAGCTTTGGCTGTAAGGGTTGAAAGTTGAAACATCATTCAATTACTAAAATTTTATTTCTCCTTTCGTACAACTGTTAATTATTGAAATACAGATTAGCACCCATTCCAAATAATACTACAAAGAAGGGATGCGAAAAATATCATTTTCAACATTGCAATTGTTTGGTATCTGGCTGGATAGTTCTATTTTCCAGTATCAAACAGCCAAATAATAAAAGCAAAATCTTTCATATATATATTGAAGATGTTTCGCTGTTATGACAAGTTGTTTATAAAGAAAGAATAAAAAGTTGTATATTAGAATGGAAATAAATATACCACAAAAGTATTATAGAAAAACTGAAGAATATTTCAAATAAACTTATTTATTTATTTTTTATAACTGCTTTTAAGTATACAGTATTACAGGAGTTAATTTCAGATGTATTAATATTTCATTCCTCAAATTTAAATAATAATAATAATAATAATAATAATAATAATAATAATAATAATAATAATAATAATAATAATAATAATACAGTAATAATAATTTTTTTTAGTGAATGTACAGGGACCTCCACAGCACACAAGAATGCAGCTATACCGTGTTAGTAAACGAACGACAGGGGAAATCCCTAACGGAACGAAATAGGAACATGGCTGAGACGGTTAGATATTATACAAGATGTTCAGATCCCATAGGAAGGCAAAAACGCGATCACTACGAAAGTGAGATGATTCGGATATGATGTGCTGAAGGCGATGCTGAAGAGGTATAGTTAGCCCATCAGAGAAGAACTTGGTTCTAAGGGTCGAGATGGCCACGCAATCCACAAAGAGATGAACGACTGTGAGAGGACAATTGGAGGAGCAAAATGGACAGGTCGTGAGAACCCCCTGCGACATAAGAAATCCCAGGGTGAGATTGGTATGATCCAGACACAACCAAGCCAGGACCACCTCCAGGAGGCGATTCTCCTACTAGATGAAGACACTTCACCGGCCAATGCGGTTTGACGCCCCGGAGTTTATGCTAAAGCATCCTCCGCTTGCCAGCCACAGAGGAAACCCCGGCGTAATGAGATGAAGAAATCAGTAGCAGGGAAATGTCCCTGGCGCACAGCAGGAGGAAGGTATTGGGCACCCGACACCCCGTGTGTAGCCTCCCGCTTGGCCTCCCCATCGGCCCGTTCGTTCCCAGGAACACCCACATGGGAGGGTGCCCAACAAAATTCAATGTTGTGGTTCTGCGCAAGTAACAAGCAGAGGGACATCTGCATAGCAGAAATCAAAGGGTTTCAGGTCGATCGGTCAAGCAACGCCTGGAGAGCGCGAGAATTGGAAAATATGGTATAGTTACCCCCACAGGTGATGGTACTGATTCTGCTCACCGCCATGGACACCGCTATTAGTTCTGCTGAAAAAACAGACAAATACGGTGGAAGGGTGTGGGAAACAGTGATGTCTGGAAACACAGCTGAAGCCCCCACCCCTCCATCCGTTTTGGAACCATCGGTGTAAGAAATCGCTATAGAGTTGCTATGACCTCCGTGTGGGGCAGCAAGAAATCCCTCAACTGCATCAAGGGTGCCTCCGATTTGGTCAAAGTCTGGATCCCGTTGCAGAGAGCAGGAGGTGGATAAACCCATTTTCAAGAATAATAATAATAATAATAATAATAATAATAATAATAATAATAATAATAATAATAATAATCATGTTGTTTTATGTAAGATTAAGATATTGAGGGGATTGGATGGAGAGGAAAAGGTGAGCCAGATTGAGAGAGGTTAAATGCACACAAAAGTGAAAAAAGAGTATTAAGAAACTGACAAATAAACTCAGTTCTAGTCCTCGCTTTCGTGGCTCAGACCTAATAGAGCCTTGTCAGTAGTCCTAAAGAGAAGTATGTGTGGATGCAAAGTAGGAGTAAGTGCAACCCCAAGGTCGTCTGAGGCGTACATTAAAGATCAGATTAGAGCATTTAGCATGCAGCAGGGTGATAGTTGGAACCCAAGCCCAACTAACACTATCAATTAATCGCCTCCTACAACACACACAACATTAGCTGAGGGAATTCTTTCTCTCCCACACTCACGGATATATATATATATATCTTTATATATATATATATATATATGCCTATATATATATGGCCACCTGCCTATATATATATATATATATAAATAAAGGGCCATATACCCAAAAAAATATCGGGGGGGGGGCGGGGGTTGATATATATATATATATATATTAGTGATGGGACGATTGAAAATCTCGTCATCGTCATCGTCGGCAAAAAAATCGGCATATTTTTTTTTAAAATCGTCATCGTCATCGTCATCAGCAAATTTCGCCGATTATTTTGCCCCATTAATTGAACAAATATTAAAATTTTGAATAATATTAAACTCCAATAATAATAATAATAATAATAATAATAATAATAATAATAATAATAATACATAATAATAATAATAATAATAATAATAATAATAATAATAATAATAATAATAATAATAATAATAATAATAATAGTATCATCTAATAGTTTCTAGTAATATAGCCATGTATGTATATGTAATAATAATAATAGCTAATAATAATAATAATAATAATAATAATATATATGCTACTTTCTCACTATGCTCTTTCTTTCCTGCCTCCTTTCTCTTTTCTCATATATATATATATATATATACTTTCTCTCTCATATCCTGCTCATTTATATGCTCATATATATATGTATGTATATAATATATATATATCTCTCTCTCTCTCCTCCTCTCTCTAATATACCTATTTTGCTTGTAGTGTGTGTGTCCGGTGCCTAATGGTTCGCCTTTCTGTTCTGGGTTCATATCCACACTCATCCTCCAGACAACTAATCATATGCACATGGCATAATCCACACACCTCTCCTCTAGACAGCATCGCGAGACGCGTGTGTGGGGAAATTGCGCATCGTATGTCCCTGCTGCGTGTCGTAGAAAGTAACTGGGGACAGGCTGACGTTGGTTGTACCTTCACCACCACTTATCTTTGCCAGGAATGTTAATGCATGCCTCGGAGAAGGTGTGATCGCAGTTAGCGCCCTTCTATCCTTCGGCGAAATGTATGAATGTATCGTATCTGTATATGAAGTATCCGGAGAGGAGATAAATGTTGAGAGAGGAGATGAGGGAGAGGGTGATGGATGTATTTAGAAAGGGCAAATTTGGTTGCTCGCTGTGACTGAAACAAAGATGAAAGGAAAGCGGTGAAGAATGAGGTGGTGTGGTGTGGGGAAATGTGTTTGTGTTGCGTGGAAGGGGTTGGGGGGGGGATGGAAGGTTTTAATTCTGATGAGTGAGTTGTGGTAGAGGGCTATGGTAGATTTTGGTGTGGTACTAGAGAGTCTAAAAGGTTAAATTTAAGTTTGAAAAGGTCAAAGTATGTGTTTGCATATGATGATCCATCTGAGGTAATGTTGAAAGAATTTACGTTTTCACCGGGATAATCTGAATGATATTTTTGGATGGGGAATAAGGAGATTCAGTTCATTTACCACATATCTGCCCATTCAAGGATTTTTTTTTTTGTCACCACACCACTCTGGGCAGAGCCCTATTCAAGGAGGGTGTGTAGTACTCTCAAAAGTTCACTCTCTAGCGGAAATTACGCATATGAGCACATACGCAGGCTTTAGAGGTGGGAGATTAAATTTGAGTAGGGAGAAATTCCACGAAACGGTGGGGTGGGAAAGAAGGAAGCACACGGCCCATTGCTGGGGTTTTTAATGTCCAGCGTACTCGTGCGCAGATTTGGCACCTATTTTTTTGCTACGAAGGCGTCGTAAAGGTGATGGCGAGTGATGAGTTCCCTCGAGCACTACCGCTGCGGTACCCAGGATAGAGATAAAGTACCAACATCGCCTCGCAAAGATGGAGGGTCAAAGTGGAAGGTACAGAACAGTTTATAAGCCTTTTGCCGTTGACTCGACCCTGTCAAAAAAGTCGGGTGAAACCAGAGCCACCCCAGATATGAGAGCAGTACTAGCAACTGAGAAAGGGAGGAAAGTCTCACAGTCTAAGCGAGCTTTAGATGCTGGGGCACTAGCAATCATTGTGCTGGTTTAAGACATTTTGTTATGTAACAAGGCCAAGGATGTTTATATTGTCAACAGGAGAGTTAGAACCGTCGAAAGAGAGAGAGAGACAGGAAAGTTAGAAGGTATTTGGAGATGTGAAGAAGTTGAGTTTTAAAGAATTGAATTTCACAAAGTTATTTTATCCATCAGCGAGAATAAAATCGAATTAAGACGAGGCAGTAGAGTAAAAGTGGGAGTAAGTGCAGTATAGTTAAAAGAATGAAGAGGTCGAGTCATCGGAATACGAGTGGATAGAGTTGGTGAGAAAAATCCATTAATGAAAGTGGAAGTCGGCAGGGAATAAAAACAGGAGCCCTGAGGAACACCACTATTGACAGAAAAGTGCTATGCTGTAGTGACCATTGAGCGGTTTGAAGAAAAGCTAGATATAGAAATGAAAGCAAAGAGAAGGAGGAAACCCAAAGGAGGGCAGCTTGGACAGTGGCGCGTGCCATACTCGGTCAAATGCTTTGGATATTAAGTCAAGCGTCACCGCAAAGTCTCCCCGTAGTTCCTATGAGCGAAAAACCATAAATCAGTTTAGACAGGAATGTATATCGCCAGTAGACTTCTACGTGCAACGAGAGCCGTACTGGCGATCGAATGGTTTCCAGATGATCTAAGAATTGAGAGTTGTTGAGAAGGGTTTCAAAAGATCTTAGATAGAATACAAGTGAGGCTACAGGGCGATAGTTAGAAGGATCGAGCGGCTTCCTTTTTTCGAATAGGTTGGACATGACTTCCAGCACTGAGGGAAGGAAAGGGTATTGAGACATGGGGAATATAGTTGAGCGAGGGGCTGAAGAGATTAGCCTTTTCATTTGGAGAATTAGCAACACAATGATCAGATCGAATAAGATACGGGTTGGTACTTTAGAGATGTGAAAGGTTGTGTTAGGAGGGAGCCAGGAGGGTTGGCTCACTTTCGCTTTGATGAAAGCCAGCTTTGCTCGTCGAAGAGTATCCTGCAACGATTTCTAGCTGAATGAAAAGGGTGGCGAGTGAGTGAGTGCCACCCGATATACTAGCCTGAATGGCCCAGAGGGAATAAGCACAGTCGAACCATGGATTATGAGGAAAGAAAAATTTAGTTTTAGAAGGAATGAATGAGGAAAAGAAAATTTGGTTGAAGAAGGAATGAACCTGCCCATCAACGATTACAGCTCCCTCCCTATCTTTTAAATCTTTACATCCATCATTATTCCTTATTAAGGTAGCCAATTTGCTATCATCTGCAAACTTGGAAACCTTACATTTAAATCCCTAGTCTAAATATTTTATACATGTATGGGGAACAGCCACTTGACCTAGAAATGGAGTGGGACACGGCTTGCTCATAAAGCATCATTGTACTTTTCATTTTCACGGTGCTATTATTGTTATTATTATTGTGTGTTATTATTATTCAATATTATTATTATTATTATTATTATTATTATTATTGTTATTATTATTATTATTATTATTAATGTAATGTATTATTATTATTATTATTATTATTATTAATGTGTATTATTGTGTATTATTATTATTATTGAACTTAAGGAATCAAAATTTTGATGCATTTAAAATGTTTAGGAGTTGAACCCTGACCTCCTGTCTGCGGCCTTTTGCTGTAGCAGCAGCAGCCTTGTAGCAACATGTATATGCTGCCTTGCTTAGCCTTCCTCTTGCTATGCTGCTCCTTAACCCTTGTATATATATATATATATATATATATACTATACTATACTATCTACCACTATACTATATATATATATATATATATATATATATATATATATATATATATATATATATATATATATACTATATATATATATATATATATATATATATATATATATATATTATTATAGTTATAATATTATTATGAGGTATGTTGCACCTGTGTTATTGTATGGTGGTGAGACTATGGTCTGGAATAAGTATGATTAAAAGTTCAATGTGTTCGAGATGGACAATCTTAGGGGCATGCTTTGGGTGTGAAAAAATTAAAAGTGAGAATAAGAGCAATATTAAAGAGAGATAATGTGATAATGAAAAGGGAGTAATGAAGAAACCGTAAGTATATTAAGATAGTTTTAGTCATGTGGAAAAGGATGAATAATGCTTGATTTCGTTGGATACCGTAGAGAGAAATATGGTAGGAACTCGGCAACTAGAACGAAAGAAGTCGTTCGTCGGTGAAGCGGAAGAAGAAAAGAGAGAAAATGAAGTTAGCAAGAAACGAAATAAAATTATGTCGGGGAATCGTAAGGAGTTTATCGGGGCATGATTCCTAGACCAGGGGATGAACTCCTTGTTGTGATTACCATAGTGAGGGGTCAGTCGCAGGTGCATGACCATACAGGGAATTGTGGATTTTCTGTCTGTGTGGTACTCTCACCTAATTAAGCCAAGGTACAGAGGGCAGTGGGCTGGGCTTTCTTTTAAACGTTGTCATGTTCTCCTACTGCTTTTCTTTCAGTGCCCAGCACAGCACCTGCCCACCCCAATCATAGAAGAAAAAGAAGGAAAGGAGTGAAAAAGAATATATATATATATATATATATATATATATATATATATATATATATATATATATATATATATATATATATATATATATATATATATATATATATATATATATATACTTTCTCTATATATATATATATATATATATATCTTCTCTCTCTCTCTCTCTCTCTCTCTCTCCTTCCATCCATCCATTATCCATCCATATTCCGTCCATCCTCTCTCTCTCTCTCTACACACACTCATATATATATATATATATATATATATATATATATAATATGTATCTTTCATATATATATATATCAACCAAGGACAAAAAGACATTAATAAAGATGATTTCCTTAAAAAAAAAAAAAGGGATAGACCATTATCATCAATAATTTCTTTTTCCAGTGTGTCTGGTGACTTGCTGAATAGTAAAAATCTATTTCAATACACCAATAGATGATAGAACATTATATTGTTTGACATATTGGTGGTGGCAATAAAAGTAAAAATAAAAATAATGATAATAATAATAATAATAATAATAATAATAATAATAATAATAATAATAATAATAATAATAATAATAATAATAATAATAATAATAATAATAATAATAATATTCATACAAACCTCTAAATGCTACACCTAAAAATTCATAGTTTTTCTCAAATGCCAATGTATTATCATCGCAATCAAGAATTACTCGTATCCTTTCCCCAACCTGAAACAGGAAAAGCAAGTGAATTAGTTACGCTAAATATAAAATATTAAATTGCAAATGAAAGCAGAAATTAATGAAACTATGAAGCCAAATAATGGAATTAAATAAATAATTTATAAGATATTGAAGCTTTATAGCTAAATATAAATATATAATATCCAATATTCATCTCAAACACATGGGAACCAAAGCAACTGCAGTTCTACCTCAAATATTGAATGTTGCATGGCAAACTAACACTCTCCGACCACTCTGGAGGCATCCACATATATTTCCCATACTAAAGCCAAGCAAACCAACTAACAACCGAGCCTAATATATAGACCTATATCATTGCACTCAGCAACATCTAAAGTATTAAGAAAAATTAATCTTAAATAGAATATCTCTCTTCATAAACTCACAACATGGATTTAGACAAAAACACTCCACTACCACTCCCCTTACTGATTTAACACAACAAATCCTTACTCACTTTAACTAAACTCCTCGGGACCCCTCTTGCACTCTATTTGGTAGCAATAGAAATTAACAAGGCATTTGATACAGTTCCCCGTCACATTTTAATAGACAAAGTACTGAAGACATATATAACCATCAAAGACAAAAAAAAATAGCAAATTTCCTGTCTGGTCGTATAGTTAGTCATCCAAGGATGCCACTTCTCCAGTACATACAAATTATATTGGGAATCTCTCAGGAAGCCATCCTTTCACCAACACTTTTTAACCTTTTTATGCATGATCTACCACATCCAACATCCCCTTCCATAAAAATTAATAGCCATGCAGATGCCTTAACAATCACAGCTCAAAACTCTTCTATAAAAACAGCATGTAGAGAACTACAACAATATATAAATCTGCTAGAACAGTGGCTAACATCAAACAATGTCTGCATCATCTTAAAACTTCTCTATTATATTACTTACCCCAGACAGAAGAGCATCAAACATTCACAAAGCAGTTTTTCTATGAAGCAATAGACTCCCTAGAGCTCAATAAACAACCCCCCATCCTAGGCTTGATTTTTGATACATATATGATATTCACCCCCACACCCCAACAATATTACTTCTAGAGTCACACACAAATTAAATGCGCACTGAAAACACTAACTGCAACATTTTGTCCAACCCAAAGAAACTATCACAATAGTATAGACAATACAACTCCTCCTTCCTAAATTATGCATAACCTGCTCCTGCTGGGCTCCCACAATATCACAATCCAATAACCAGAAATTAGAAACCGTGCAAAATAAAGTTCTCAGGATAATAACAGGCTGCCTTCCCTCCACACCCATCCATCATCTACTAACTGAAACAAAAAATCTCCTTTTAAAAGCCCATCTTGACATGGTAGGCTGTCAATTTTACTGTAAATCACTCTCAGTAGATCACCCCTGCATCAAATACACAAACCAGTTCACACCTCACGGACATAGCCCTATTCAAGGAGGGAACTTCTCTAGGTATTTCTCCTAGGATCCGAACTAGGATTTGAACCTGCGACCTTGCCATGCGACTCCGTCGCTCTACCGTTTGAGCTATCAAATACACGAACCCCTTGCACCTACAAGGAAAAAAAGTTATACCAGCATTATAGTATTCTAATATATAGCTAAGGCACATGCATATCAGAATACACATTTATTGTTCTGTGAAAGAAACTATATATATAAAATGGAGTGAGGGTTTGCTCACAAATACCAAAGAATAGGGCATTAGTCGGGCAGAACTATGACAACACAGATTTATATATGAATCACAACAAACTATGTTGTAGCTATGCAATATAAAAAAAAAAAAATGACTGATGTCTACTGGAAAAAAAAGCTATATGATCACAAAGTATTAAATAATCTTGTATGGTTTTAAATATAGGCTATTCCAACTGACTGGTACTTCATTTTATCTCACTTTATACCATATATAATTATATAAAGCATATGGCAAATGTGGACTATGACCATAGCACAAAAACCATAGGGCTAAAGCCAAATATCTCTCTCCTCTGCTATACTCTTTATATATATATATATATATATATATACTATATATATATATATATATCGATATATATATATATATATATATATATATATATATATAATTTTAAAAATCACTCATATTATATTTACTAATTAATTATCTTATATATTATCTTTAGGACATTAGGAACATTAGGGATATAGAGACAGTAAAAAACCACATGGGCCTTTATCGAGACTGCCCCAGTCAACCCACTACCCAAACATGCTCATGCAAATCCACAAAGCACCCTAGGGCTTGTCAATTTGTTGTAACTACAAATCCTGTGGCTTAGTCAAAACTAATGATATATAAATATGATACCAAACCATCCACATGCATTAACTAACTTTAAAGTTATGGTCACACATGCCATCTAACAATAGCTGCTATAACTAAAACCCGCCAGTTTGGCTTCGTCAATATATTATGTGATACCCAACCCATCCATAAGCAGAATCTAACCGTTTCTTAAATGTTGCAATGAGTCACACTCAACAACCTCCTCTGTCAGACCATTCCAAATTTAACAACCCTATTACTGAATGCATGCTTTCTTATATCAGATGGCATGCTTTCTTCTTAATTTTCTTATTATGCCCCTGGTCACCTGTCCATGTTCTACTATGAAAATTTATTGGTCTCTATGTTATCAATAGATGTAAATATTTTGTAGACTTGTATCATGTCCCTTATCCTTTCTTCTGAAAACATTCCTAACTCCTTCAGCCTCTCCTCATAGCTCTTACCCTCAAACCCAGAAATCATCCTTGTTGCTCTACGTTGCACTCTCTCTAGCATATCTAAATCTTTCTTTAAATAAGGGGCCCAAACTTGTGCACAATACTCTATTACTGGCCTAACATGGCTATTATACAGTTTTACTTATTACTTCCTTTATCTTGTGTATAACATTTCCGTTTATTATGCCCAGCATCTTATTAGCTTTATTTCTAGCTTCCAAACATTTGATTTAGCTACTTTCAAATTTTCTTATAATCACACCTAAATCTTTCTTGGGGTCCACAGACTCAAACCACTCCCCATTCATGGCGGGTTAACTGTTGAGTAACCTGGAAGAACTTACACTTTGCTAATGAAATTCATTTTGCCACTTATCTGCCCACCCAAAGAGTTTCAAGATCGTTTTGAATCTTTATGCATCCTTCACTATTCTTAACTGGGGTAGCCACTTTATTATCATCTGCAAGCTTAGAAACCTTGCATTTAAGTCCCTAGGTTTAAATCATTTATATATATGAGGGACAATAGTTGGCCCCAGGCCTGAACCCTGTGGGACACCACGCTTCACTATTTCCCATATGATGATTTATTGCCATTTGGTTGTACACACTGTTTTCTATTGTAACCACTCTTTAACCCAACCATGTACCACTCCAGCTATACCACTTTGCAATAACTTTTTTTTTCATCAGCCTTGCTAATGGGGAACCTTATCAAAAGCTTTACTAAAGTCTAAATATACAATATCAACTGGATCTCCCTCGGTCAATGCAGTCAGTAATATATTCCATAAATTTTCTAAGGTTTGTCTGACATGACCTACCTTTCTGAAACCATGCTGGGGGTCGTCACACAATACCTTGTTATCTTCTAAATATTTGCTTTTACAACTAGAGATGTTAAGCTAACTGGCCTATAATTTCCCCAAATCTTCCTTACTACCTTTCTTATAAATAGGCACAACATATATGCTGTTTTCAGTCATCTGAATTTACCTCACCAAATGTTATAGATCGCTTAAAATCAAATACAGTGCCTTTGCAATGCTTAAACTACCCTCTTTCAGGGAATTCTACCATATATACCATCAGGGCCTGCAGCTTTACTTGGATCAATATGATCTAATAAAAGTTTAATATCTTTTACATCAAATTCAAATTCTGTAAGTCTATTTGTTACATGCATACAAGAAATATTAGTCTCCAAACTATTATCTAATCTTTCCTCTGTAAACACTGAAGCAAAATAAGCATTGAAAATGTTGACCAACTCCTTATCTGAAATCACTAAATTTTCATCAATTTTAATTGAAGCCAATTGTCCTATTCTTACTTTTAAGTTTATAAAAAAGCTTCTTCAGGTTCTTATTACTATTCCTTGCTAAATTAATTTCTGCCTCTCTCTTTTGCCTTTCTTATTGACTGGTTAAGTTCATTTCTATTTTCCTATAATTTTTCTAAATCATCTTCCTATTACTACCCTTGAATATTTTAAAACATCTAAACTTTTTATATTATCTCTTGTCTCTATTCCACCAAACAGGTTTCTCTTAGCCACCCTAATGGGTTTTATCTTTAAAACATACTGACTGAATATTCATTATTAAAATTTGTTTTAAAAAAATGTTCCCCACATGATGATAAAACAGTTTAAATCTAATTATATTATGGTCACCAAGTCCTAAATTCTCCTCAACTCTCTAACTTCTCCACCATACTTTTCATCATTAGTTAATATTAAGTCTAATAGTGCATCTTATCTTGTGGGTTCTTGGACCATCTGGTCAAAAAGTTATCTAGTATACAATTTATGAATGCAGAACTACTAGGTCAATATTAGACAAGGAATCCCAATGAATGCCAGGAAAATTAAAAATCACTGTGACTATACTTTTTTCATTACTGTGGCATGCTGTCTCAATTTCTTTCTGAATTCAACTCTGGTGGACTCTGGCCAGGGGGTCTATAAAATGCCCCTATTCTATATGATTTATTGTATGTAAGATCTAACCACACTGATTCAATATCATGATTAATTTTAAAAGTCAGTCATTAGTACAGATTGAATATTGCTTTTAACATAAAGCCACACCACCACCCTTCTTTCCTCTACGCCGCAGGTATAAATAAAGTGAATATCCTCTATTTCATATTCCTGAAAGGAGTCTCCATATAATTCTTCACTAACCTATGCCTCAGTTATGCAAATAATGTCTAGATTCTCATTTATGGTATAACTAATCAGCTCATCCTTTTTTTTATTTCTAAGGCTATGAGCATTTGTGTAAAACATTTGATACTGAAATGCTGTTATTTTTTATTGCTATCATCATTATTTAAATCTGTAAAACATTAGTTTTATTTATCTCACCAATATTACAGTTACCATTGCTATTATTTGTCTTATCCAGATTTAGCCCACCACCCCCAACTTTACCTACTTTTTTGCTGCTAAACAAGTCTCCAAGCTGGTACTGAAAAGCTCCAACACCTTTCCGTGGTGAGACCATCTACTTTTAAAAGATCTTTATCCAGAATTCTCTCCACAAATCAAAAAACCTAATATTTTTCTGAAAAACATAATTTCTTAACCTTTCTTTTACACCTAAAGCCCTACTCCCCATTCCTGACCTGCTAGGTAAAATTCCAGAAATCATGCACCTTCTTCCATAGCTTTCATCTTCTGAATCAATCTGCTATTAATTCTTCTGACCTTCTATACTATATCATTTGTACCCACATGCACAATCACCTCTGAATCAACATTTTGTAGAATCAATCTCTCTCTATCTATCCTCATGATATCCTCACTCTGGCACCTGATTAACATATATTCGTTTCTTTTTTTTATTCTTAGTTGAAAAGAGTCCTATCTAGGTATAAGTATCATAGAGTCTCCAATTAGCAATTTATCAGTCTTCTCTTCCCTTCAGAAACTCAACATTACCATTGGCACTCTCTGATCCCCTCCCATCTAGACAGTCGAACCTGTTGCAGGTCAGGCGACTGACTTCCCGAGATCCTCATCTTTCCTTCTTCATTCCTTCTTCCTTGAACCTATTATACCCCCCACTACTTTTACCCTTTTCCCTCTCATCTTCCACCACCTAGGTGAATCACTGCCACCTGTCTACCCCTATATCCCGCTCCCTCCTTGCCTCGACATCCCTACTAACTTTTTTCCTAACACTTCCCTCCTTTCTCAACTCAAATACTTCTTCTTTCAATCCATTCACATTTTCACTCAGTCTTGTAATCTCCTTCCTTAACAACACATTCTCTGCATTCAAATCACAAGCAGGGCATCTATTCACATATTCACCTCTTACAGTCCCACAGAGCATACATACTTTAAATTATTATTAGCTTACTAACCTGTACCTATTATTTTACCAACTACAGTTTAAATATCACTAAAGCCTAAAAAGAAATAAACTACTCTCTTTAAAATAGGTTAAAAATTTAAACAATTTATTTAGCTTAGCCTAGGCCAGGGATATATAAAAGTTATAAGGTAGGCTTAACTGTAGTCTGTGACTGGAAAACCTAATTTAATTTAAATTATCACTAAATTAAAGTAACAATTAATAAAGACTGTATTTAAATACAGAAAGTCAATTTAAGAATCCAAATAAACCCAGACACAGAAAACAGTAAAACTCTTACTTATGTTAGCCTAGGGTTAGGCTATCAAATTTAAATTATCACAAAATTAATATAACAATTGTTAATGACTGTAGTTATATACACAGCAGTAGTGTAATTAAAAACACAACACTAATTTGTTTACTAAATTCACTTTCAAATACACAAATTATATTAATAAAATTGGAGAGCAAAAATTAACACAACTTCACTCACTGGTCACTAGACTTAGACTATCTTCTCTAGAGATAGAATTATGTTTAGATATTCTAGTAGAGTAGTACAGTAATGTCTTTTAGAAGCTTTGGAACCGGTGAGCCCCTTGAGACAAAATGGGATGAGGTTCATGCCGTGTGTGTGAAAAGTCGGACAATGAAAAAAATTAATTTCATAAACATACTGAACTTAGCGCCATTATTTTTCAGTAACAGAACAAGAATACAAAAATTTAAATTGATAATAGAGAGTGGGGACTGTATATCATCACAATTGTAACATAGATATTTCTCTACTGTTATCTTGCACACCAAATTTTGGCCTTTCAACACCTTATCATAAAACTTCTCGAAACCGAACACAATTCCGCTTCCAGCTCCTTTTCAAAACGATTCGCTTTGGCTATGTTTTGCCGCCGACCGCATGTACCCTTCAGCAATATGAACTATACCAGCAGGCGCCAGGCAGGGCCAAAGGAATAAACTACAAATATTACAAAGAGTATTTACCCATCTATCAAAAAAGTTAAGGCTTTGTTGTTGGAAACTAATGGAAAAAAAAATAAATAAGGAGCTAAAGCCTTCCTTGAGTTCCATGAGAATATTAATCAGAAGAAAGTTGAGTCCGAGCATTAATGTAAAATTTCTTTTGATTTACAACTTGTTTATTCAACAAGCTGTCTAATTCAGTAGCGGCGGGTATGATTCTTCGCTCTTTCTTATTTGTCATTCTGACTATTAGTTGGACAACCAGTCATAGTTCTACTACTACAGCTAAGATAAGAAATTTTACTCATATGATATTCTGTGTGGATATAAATATCTTCGGTTCTAACTTTCACTACTCTTAATTCTTCTCAAGAAATCTTATTTTCATAGAACAGTAGTAGCTCTGGTAGTTAAGGGAAAAATTTAAAGACAAATGTTTGGTATCCATTTGGAATAACATAGGGTTCAGGACACCTTGTCACAGGGTTAAACTCCTACACTCACTCTCCTTACATCAACTAAAAGGACAATGGTAGCTGGGTTGGGGTCCTGCTACCACTTATTTATACCCTTATTTTGTTGGGTTTATAAGGGTTTCTCTAACGAACACCAGAAAAACAAACCTAGCTCTACTGACAATTGCAGCAGATTGCATGGATCGATATCATAAACATAGACCTAACTTATATATACAGTATATATAGGTTAGTATTATCATAACCTAGACCTAACCTGTATTGATTGATATTACTATAAATTAGAGACCTTAACTGTAAAGTAGAGACCTAACCTGTATCAATAAATCTTGCTATAAAACTAGCCTTAAGCCCGATATTTTTTCAATAAATACTGATCAGATTCAAAAAGTTATTATATTTGTGATCAGCATATAAAAGTCTCAGAATTTACATTTTTATAAAAATATTTTTTATACATTTTATTCTATAAAAACTTAAATTTCTTTGTCGTCATTCTCAAAACCCTTAAAAGCATTTAAATCCACTTGATGCTCAGGCTTAAAACAACCTATTTGATTTACTATAGCTATATATATCTATTCAGTCTAATTAAAAAATTTCATATTTGTTGAAATATTCCGAATTTATTTATTAACTTTATTATTTTTAAAAATAGTGCTTAAGAATTTAGTGGCGTTTGTTGTTTTGTATTTAACCGTTTGGCGAGGCATGTATCTCGCCGGCCTCGCTTTCTTGATCATAATAGAAACAGGAACGGTGGTTGTTACTTGTCAAAAAAAAGGGTTGCTTGTTGTTTGTAATACGGCTTCTAGATTGTTGACGCTATAGTGACATACGGGTTTGCGTTCATACATTGAACTATAATACTACCATTCCTAACCTAGTTTATGTTAGGAAATATTGTAATGCACCTCTCACCGACAAATTGCATGGGTGAAATAAGGGCAGTGCAATAATAAGTTCTGAAAGGTCATTAATTTTGGAAACTAACATCATTAATTGCTCCTATCTTGTGTATTGATTCAATGCAGGATATATTAGATTTTATTTCATTTCGAAACCACAGCCAGGAACTGTTTTGGAGTAGTGGGTCCTTGCCATAAAAGAAGTTGCCGTGAGTATTTATGAGTGGGCGCACCTGTTCTTTGTCGTGTCATTAAATGGTTTATTTATTTGTCTTTTTAAAGAAATATAGTTAATTTTGGTGAGTTGAGTAATTATTTATAACTTAACAAAGTTAACAATATATATATATATATATATATATATATATATATATATATATATATATGCTATATATATATATATACTACCTATATACTCTGTCTCATATATATATATATGCTGCTCCTCTCTATTTTAGTAAATATTTAATTTTAGAATGCAAGTATTTTTTGAAAAAAGAAATTTTCCCTAAGTTCAAAAAAAAATTTCTAAAGTTTAAGAAAGATAGGATTAAGTTTTTTTAAGAAAATTCTTTTAGTGTCAAGCTTCTGGAATTATGGAAGCTTGCCTACATATATTCCACAAAACAACTTCTGAACTTAAATTTTTAGACTTTGGCTTTCAAGAAAATATACTGATCAAATATAGGAAGATAAAATACCTATTTTTTTTTTTTTTAAATCGTTTTACCTATAGTTCTTTTACATTGCTCCACCTCCACTCCTGTCCATCCTTCCTTCCCTCTTCTCTGTCTCTCTTCCACCATTCATCCACTCCTCCATATCCATATATACTCTCTCTCTCTCCACCACTCACTCTATATATACTCTCTCTCTCTCCTCTTATACTCTCTTTCTATATATATATATATATATATTGTACTTATATATATATATATATATATACTTTATATATATATATATATATATATATATATATACTCACTATATACTATATTTATGTAACTATACTACTATATATATATATATATATACTCTATATATATATAAAATTTATATATATATATATATATAAATATATATATATATATATATATATATATATATATATAAATATAAATAACATATATATATATATATATATATATATATATATTACCTGGTACTTTGGTGCATTATTTAATAAGGGATAGTTTCCTTGTGAGTCACCATTATGAGTAAGTGATTGTCAACTAAGTTCCAACCCCATGAATTTTCATCCTGACCCCTAACAAGCCACATGCCTGTAAGGCTGCATTGGGGCATCTTTGGTTACAATGCCTATCACAGCAACTGGCCTAAAGGGCTTCCATACAACAGGCATGTGTCTACCTGTTTAAACTAACTCCTCTTGCACCATCTGTACTGGGCTACAGGATTTCTGGAGTGTGAACCCATTGGGTTTAATATAAATATTTCTAGAACAATTAGGGTCCCAAGCATGGTAAAATGCCCTTAATTTCGCTTTTACGATTGGGACTGATGATAATAAAATCTGATTTTCAGGCTTCCTCCGCTGGTTTCTATACGTAAAACGTCATTGTTTTCATCATTTAGGAACCGGTACCAACTTTTACATACCGAGGTTTCTTAAATCATGTATGATTCCTGAAATGAAAAATTATTGAGTACATGGTCTGCCAAAACACCAATTAACCATTGTTCATCATTCCAGACCATGAGTCCATTCCATCTTCAGTCTTCATGTTAATTAAGTCGGTCCTCTCATATATATATATATATATATATATATATATATACTATATATATATATATATATATATATATATATATATATATATATATATATATATATATATATATATATATATATATATATATTTGAGGTATTGTTCTATTTTGAATCAGTTCATATTTTCTGAAAATTTTTTCTAAGTTCAAAAAATTTCTAAGTTCAGAAAAAGTTAAATTTGTTAAGTTTTTAAGAAAATTCTTTAATAGCTTCTGGCATAATTCCAGAAGCTTGCCACTTTTTTTTTCTTTCTTCTTTCTTAATTTTCACTTTTGATTCAATTTGCTAAAAAAATTATATGCTTATATATATATATATATATATATATATATATATGCTCATATGCTCTATATATATATATATATATATATATATATATATATATATATATATATATATAGGCACATGTTAGATACTGTACTGTGACTTTTTTTCTGAACAAATTTTCTAAGTTCAAAAAAAATTTCTAAGTTCAGAAAAGTTTAGTTAAGTTTAGTTTTTTTAAGAAGCTATTTGGTGGCGAAGCTTCTGTATTCAGAGCTTGCCATAAAACCTAATACTTTATAACTAACTTTCTGAACTTTTAAGTACGAACACCACCTAAAATAGTCTGATACAATGCTCTCATAATATGCTCTTCCTCTCCATATATATATATAATATATATATATATATATATATATATATATATATATATTTTATACACACCCTCTCTCTCGCATATAAAAAAAAAAACTATATATATATATATACTATATATACTATATTATACTCATCACCGTCTTCCACATAATTGCGGGGTGGTGTCAGTTGCAAATCTGGAATACTGTTGGCTTATTTGCTGTGTTCCAGGTTGTTCAAGATGCATCGTATGAAAAGAACTTTCCATGTATAACTCTTTTTCCAGTGATTCTGTCACGCGTTAACCTATTTCCTTCATCCATACTAATCCCCTTTGCTATTAATAGCTCCTTTACTCCATCAACTCACCTCCATTTGAATTTGCCCTTCTCCTATTTCCTACTACTTCGGATCTAAAACCTTCTTAATCAATATATTATCATTCATTCTAAGCACGTGTTCATACCATGTCCAGTATTTGCTCATTCCATCAGACATTTCTCCTACATTGGCTTATTCCCTAATATTTACATTTCTAATTATATCTATTATTTTTATTCCACAAATATCTCGTAAACCTTTCATATCTTAAACCAACTTTTTTTTTCATTTTAGAGTTTAATGCCCACGTCTCACATCCATATAGAACAGTTGGAACAAATATGCACTCAGACAATTTCATTTTTACCTTCATTGTTAAATTTCGATTCCATATTTCTTTAATGCTACTTAATGCTCTTTCACCCCCAACAACTCTATGGTCAATCTCTTCTTTCATACCTCCGAAAGCCCAAATATACATTCTTAAGTATCTAAAAGCTGTAGTTTCTGATAGGCTTTCCACATTCACCTTTATGATATCCAACCTAGATTGGGAATCGTCTCCTTTTTTTATATGTACTAATTTTCATTACTTAACTTTTAGCTGGATTAAATTTTAATCCTTCTCCTTTCCACACTGGTTCAAATTCAAACCCCAAATCACGCAGTTTTTCTTTTGTATCGGCAACCAAACACAGAATCGTTAACAAAAAGTAAGACGCTTATCTCCCAATTACCCTCCTTCAGATTCATATCTGCTCCTTTCCCAATTCTATCCATGTCCTTAACTAATCTATCTATAAAGATATTAAACAACCATGGAGACATGTATAACACAACTGTACAAAACAAAGTTTTTCTATAAAATATTTTTTAGTTAATTTTAAATACTTTTCAAGATTTTGATGCCAAGAAGTAAAACTAATATTCTTTAAATTTCATAAAATATACCTGGATAAAGCAACAGTAAAAATGAGCATAAATTTAGATTTTGGTAATGCATTTATTAAACTTTTAACTAAATTTTTTATTTAATTAATTTTATAATGTATTAATTTATTTCAAATTTTAATATTTAAAATTTAAGAAGGAGTTTATACCTAGGTAAAATTTCCATATCTCATTCTTGGTTCAGAGTTACAAATATAATATAAGAATATTGAAGTATTTTGTCTCCAACAAGAAATAATTTCATGAGATGGAAGCAGCTTTGTTTAACTTTGGACTAATTTTTTCCACGAGGCGAAGGCCTTGTTCCTTTTTATATATATTAGGCTAGCGCTGGACCTACAACAACAGAGGCGAAGAGCCCTAGGGGTGAAACCAAAAAAACTATTCTAGTGCAGATGAGAAAAAACATTTTGTAATAGAAGATCTTAAAAAACATGTTTAACAGCTAAAACAACTTTCGCTGATTCCAATTTTTTCAAGCCCAATCAATCCTACGCATTTAGGAATAAATGCGACGTCTATAGAAGGAAACTACATGAAATAACAAGGTGAGATCTGGTTGTTTTTCTTAGTTATAAATCTCCTTCTTATTTGCCTGAAGTGTATATAAAAAAATAAACTCTGCAAAAAATTTATTTAATTTTAAAGTTTTTATAATATAGAACCAAAAATCTTAAGCTAAGCCATAGGCTTACTTCATAGATAGGCTAGATTTATGCTCATTTTTTCCTATGCTTGCATAATTATCCAGTGTAACTAAATTTGCAATCAATCAGAATTTAACCAATCTTTCATCCATTTTCCATTTTATATTTGTAATTCAGTTTTCCATAACCAATTTTTTGTCTTGTCTAGGGCAGAAAATTGACTATATATATTTTTACTGAATTACCATAAATCCAATAACCTGATGAAAGATTAACAAATTTTTTTTTAACTAAAATTGGATTGCTGCAACCTTTGTTTTATCAAATAAATATCAATAATATAAACTAGTCTCATTTTTATAATTCAGTCATTTTTACCATTTAGTCAATTATTTGATTAAATTATTTTTCCCACTGAATTTGTTACTCCATAGGCTAGTCTTATATTTTGATATTTGAGATAAGTTTAAGAGAGGAGGCAGAATTATTAGTTACATTTACTTTGGTGATTGTGTAGTTTAGGTCAGTCACCTCCAAGTTATCTTGCAAGCAACATTTCTTATAACCAGAGCCTATCTCATTTCCCAGTTTATAAATTATAACCATTTAAAGAATTTTATACCATACAATCTCTTTGTAGTATATTATATTCAGTATAAATTTTTTCAGAGGGATTAAAACTACCCAACTGAATACTGCATCGTTCTTCATCCATCCACTTCAGAGACCAGATCAAATCTCTACCCTAATTTTGAATTGTTATTATTATTATTATTATTATTATTATTATTATTATTATTATTATTATTATTATTATTATTATTATTATTATTATTATTATTATTATTATTATTAATATTATTTTAATTATTAAAATTAAGTTTTAAAACCTTTTTTTTAACCATAACTTTGAATTTTCTGGTCTAATTTTTGAGTAAAATGTTGCAAATTTTTTTAAAATATTTTTTTGAAACTTTTTTCAAATATTCAGTTAGCCAAACAACTTTGGCTAGGGTTTTTTTATTCATGGCGACCGTGACAGGACAGGCAAGGCGTAATTAAAAAGGATTGATTGGGCGATGGAAAGTGGAATCTGCGTCGCTCTTTCCAAAATTTTTTTTTTTTAAATATTTTCAAATTATAATTTTACGAAACTCATAACCATATTTTATATTTGTATTTTGTTTAAAATTTATCTTTTAAGCAAACTTAAATACCATTTTTTTCTTAAATTTGATTTTTCCAAAAAATTTCGCATATTTTTGTCGAAACCAATTTTCTACGATTTACCTATTTTTGGTTGAAACAATTTTCACATATTTCTTTTTCAAAACTTTTGCATATTTTATATGTGCAAGCACAATTTGTTGCTTCCATAAACTTAGTTGAAAGTTTTGTCTACGATTTTATTTTTTTTTAAAATTCGCAATTTTCAAAAATTTTTAGTCGATTTTTTTTCATTCAAAATTTTTCATATAAATCTTTAATAATAATATTTACCATAACTTGAATTAAGTTTTGTTCTAATTTTTTTAATTAAAGAAGAGTTCTCCTCAAATTTTCGAGTTTTAAGTCAACGATTTTATTTTTTATCAAAATATTTTTTCATAAAGACCACTCTTTCGATCAAATGAATTTTCAGACGTTGGTCAATTTGACCTAATTATTTTTTTATTCACTCATTTGCATAGTTTCTTTTGCCAAAAGCTTGTTATTTAATTTGATATAAAAAAAATAATAATAATAATAATAAATATATATAAATATATAAATAAATAATAGTAATAAAAATATATATATATTTCTTTTTGTATTTGGCCTATTTTGATTCAGAACTTATAAATATAAGCTTATCATCATTTAAATTTTAATACAGTTAAAATACAAAAGAAGTAAATTTTTTGTTCTAACTTTGAAATACGATCATTGAGTTTCATCAAAACTCATATCATATATATATAAAAAAAAAAAAACAAAAAAAAGTTAGTTAAAACTGTATTAACATACTGTACATGTTTCAGATTTTATTAGTTCCAATTTTTATAAGTTTTTTCTTTTCAATATGGCTAGTTTAAACCTTTTAATGTTAAAACGTAAATTCATCCGAAGAGACATTACCTTAGAGTTAAGTAAAATCCAAACCAATATTCCCACATCCTTAGTGGAAATGAATAAAATAAAATATATGGTTGAAGATAAGGAGAAATCTTTAAAATATCTAGATAATGAAATACAAGATATCCAATTTTCTAAACAATTTGATGCTGATAAGTTTGCACAGGAATATAATTTGTGTCTTGACTATCAAAGTAAATGTAAAGAGATCCTTGCAATCATTTATTGTGCTACAATGGAACAATCTTTCAATACACCCCATATATACTCTAATACAGATAACATGATTCCTCATTCAGGGTCAAAATCTCATGTTGAGCTAGTAAATGAGTTGAAAGGTGGGATTGAGTGTAATTTGAGTAATGAAATTGTAGATGATGAAATAAATGAGAATTTAGATAGTGCTAAGGAGGTGT
>JABUQX010140481.1:0-2500 GCA_015478945.1 Trachelipus rathkii
TTGTACGTGCTTCAGAACAGTTCCGGGTGTTTTAGCCGTTTTCGCATTTATCATTGAAACGCTTTCGCGTTTTTCGTGCCACTTCAGTGTTATTATTGTGTGTGTATTGTGTGTGTGTGTATTATTATTGTGTGTATTATTATTATTATTATTATTATTATTATTATTATTATTATTATTGTGTGTGTATTATTGTGTATTATTATTATTATTATTATTATTATTATTAATATTATTATTATTATACCGTCATTTACACGTAACTGCAGGGTGGTGTCAGTTGCCAGATCAGGAATGCTGTTGGCTTATTTTAACATGTTCCGGGTTGTTCGTTAATTTACGGCGCCGGCGGAACTTTTTCATGAACTATTCTTTCTCAAGTGATCTGTCTCGCGTTAATCTATTTCCTTCATCCACACTAATCGGCTAGTAAAGCTCCTTTACTCCATCAACCTATCTCAATTTGGTTGCCCCTTCTCCTATTGCTTACCACTTCGGATTTAAAACCTTCTTAATCAATCTATTATCATTCATTCCAAGCACGTATCCATACCATCTTAGTACCCCATGATTTTCTCTTTCCATCAGACATTTCTTCTATCGGCAATATCCTTTATCCTTACACTCCTAATTCTATCTCTCTTTGTTGCAACCTCATCAAACCTTTCATTTCCCTAAAACATCATCTTTTTCATTTGTGTTTAATGCCCACGTCTCACATCATACAGAACAGTTGGAACAAATATATACTCAGACAATTTCATTTTACCTTCTTGTTAAATTTTTTTTCATAATTCTTTTAAAGGCTGCTTAATACTCTTTCACCCTCAGTAACCCTATGGTAAATCTCTTCTTTCATACCTCCGAAGTCCCAATACCCATCTCTAAGTACATAAAACTGTTGTCTCTGGGGACATTCACCGCCTATGATATCAACTGGATTGAGAATCGTCTGCCTTTTGGTTTTACTAATTTTTCATCACTGGCAGCTGAATTAATTTTAATCCTTTTCCTTGGCGCACTCTTTCAAACTCAAACACCAAATCGCGCAGTTTTCCCTTTGTATGGAGCAATCAGCACAGAATCGTCGGCAAAAAGTATGACGCTTATCCCCCACCTACTTTCAATACATATAAGTTTCTTGCCAATTCTATCCATATCCTCCAACTACACTATCTATAAAGATATTAAGCAACCATGGAGACATAACTGTAGCCTTGTCTCAGACCCTCTATTTTACGACCACTCCCTTTCCTTCCTGTTAATCCTAACACATCCTCTACTGTGCTTGTAAAATGCTTTAATCGCCTTTATAGCAAACCATTTTATTCCATAACTTTCTAATGTTCTCCACAACCCTCTTTGCACTCCTTTTGCATTTCTTTTCCATTTGCATTTCTTTTCCAAAAGAAAGCATGCGAAAACATCTTTCTTCTTTTCTAAGAATTTCTCTGAACAACATTTTCAAGGTAAATACCGTGTACACACATCCTCGACCATCCCTAACCACATTGTTTCTCTAAAAAATCTGTTTATCTGTGATACTTTTAACTTTCTAATATAATTCGTCCATATATTTTACCTACAACACTCAATAAACATTTCTCTATAATTAGAACACTCCTTTTGTCCCCTACCCATATAAATTGGTACAAGAATCTTGCTAATCTTGTGGTACTCACTGAGAATCAGCAAGCAGTGAATAATCTCATCGACCACTCCACAACAATGTCCTCCACTTAACATTTCTAGTGTATAGCATCTAATCCAGAAAGATTTTCCTCTTTTGACTTCTTCAAAGCATTCACTATTTCATCCTTTGTATTATTTCATTTACATTTCTAAACTCTTCATTCTTTTTGTCTTCTTTCTTTCTCTCCATACTCTTCCAACATTTAGCAGTTCCTTAAAATGTTCTTTTCCATCTCTTCTCCACTTCTCTATCATCCTGTGGGCTACATTCCCATCAGCCTTTACTCCAATTATGGCGTCTTCTCTCTTATTCCGAATCTTGTTAATCTCCTTCCAAAATAGTTTTATTCTTTCCCGATAGTTTTCAACATCTTTCCACTCCACCGTTCATCCACCCTTCTCTTTTACAGCTTTCACTTTAACATTTTAACTTCATTCCGCACTCTCTTGCATTCCTCCAATTAGCTTGACTATTAATAGTTAAATATTTATAAAAAACTTCTTTTTTTTCCTTTTAATAATAACATCTAATTCTTCCCTCCACCATTCGTTACCTTTTCTTTTACTCCTTCGACCAATCTTTTTCCACACAAACTTCCCTTGTAGTCATCAGTATTGTTTCCTTAAAAGCATTCCATTCCTCTTGAACTCTTCTCCTTTCTCTCGTTCTTTCACTATTTCCCATTTTCTGCTAAAATTCTTTGGTATTCATTGAGATATTTATCACTTTTCTAAATTCAACTCCTGTAGCTTCTACACATGTATTTAAATTTCAATATTTTCTTCCACCCTCTTTCTTTATCTTGGC